>PVHX01009663.1:12393-64360 GCA_004024805.1 Geosciurus inauris | reverse complement strand
ACCCACCAGCACCCACCAGCACCCTCCAGCACCCTCCAGCCACCCTCCAGTCACTGCTTTTCCTCCTGCTCTACTCGGGCAGCAGCCCCCAGCCCCACAGGCTGCAGCACAGGCTTCCCACCTGCTCTGAGGTCGAGACTGTAAAGGCAAAAAGATCACGATCACTGTGGCAGCAAACTATGCAAGTCATGGGAGGCTTTATTCGGGAGCAGGATTCATCTGTGGAGGTGGTGGACCCATATTCCTGGTGGAAAATGAGCCCCAAACAAAGGAAGGGACTGGGTTTATATAGGCTCTTAGTTTTCAAGGGCATTTAGGAATTTGGGGTCGTTTCATCAATTAATTTATCACTCTGGTGTGGAGATAAGCCCCTTCCTTCCTGGTTTTGCCTCAGGAAGGCCTGTTTAGGGGAGGTGTGAACTGCTGGCTGGCTTAACATCAAAGAGACAGAGCTGGGGAAGGCAGGGCTGCCGGCATGATTAACATTAAAAAGACAGTGCTGGCGAAGGTGGGAGCTGCCAGCATGACCAACATCAGGGAAACAGTGCTGGGGGAAATGAAGGTGATGCTTGGCCATTCTTCCTTTCCTCAGACCATACCATTTTCCCAATTCCCATATCTATTAGAGACCAGGTGTGAAGTTCATGACCAGGATTGGGTCCAGTTCCAGGAAGCTGATGTGGGTGAGGCAAATGGGTCAGATCGTGTGGTTCTGTAGACCTGCAGCTGTCCATCAGCCGGGGCATGGCTCTGCAGTGCCCACAGGGAGCACTGTGGACGGGAAGCCCTTCCCGTGCACCGCAGCTGCAAGTCCGCAGCTCCCAGAGCAGGACTCCCAGGAGCTGCCGCAGAGAGCCCTGTAGGAGGGGTGGGAGCCCCAGCCAAGGCACCAACCTCTTCTCAGCTCGCCCCTGGAAACCCTGGGTTTAGCTGTGGTGGGTCAAGCAGGGTCAGCTCCCCTGACGCTCCTCACGCCCCACCCGCGCTCGCCCCACTGAAATGTGACCCCATTGTGCCCAACCCATACAAACGTCTCCTGAGGTCCCTGGACTCAGTGACTAGCCCCCCGGTGCACACTGGTCAACAGGGTCTCGTCCCACCTGCCAGCAGCATTTGGCAAGGTGGACACACCTCTCCTTCTTTCAGTGAATGATTTCAATACTATGTTGAGAGCTGTGAGTGACAGCCCTTCAGGTTCAGGCCTGGAACCTGAGATGGTCCCGTCCTGGAACCTCAGGCCTGCGCCGCAAGCAACCGCAGAGCCACTTCTTCCTGCAGCTGTGACACACCCACCGTGTTCAGCTCCTGCGTGGCCTCTGCTCGCACACTCCTGCCCTCCTCCTGGTGGGGCCCTAAGCGCTGGGCCTTGTCAGGATGGGCCCTAGACTGTCCTTGTCTCACCACACTCGCCATGAGCAGACGTCCCCCTGCCCTTGACTCAACAATCAGCCCTAGGTTGACCCCAAACGGCCAGCTCCAGTCAGGCCTCCGGCCTTAGCTCTGGACCATGCGTAGGCCCATCTGCCAGGTGTCCCCTCTTGGATGCTTCAGAAGCTCTTTAATTGTGACATGTCCCAAACAACCACATCATGCAGCCCCTTCATCCCCTCCCCAGCTTCAGTCTCCCTTCAAAGCTCTCCACCTGGGTGACCCCCAGGTCTTTGTATCAGTCTTGACTCTTCCGCCCACCCTGCTTCTTACTTAATAAACATTAATTAATAAGATAATTAAACATTAATAAGATAAATACATACAACCATTAACAACCATTGAAAAGATAAAGCAAAGAGGTATAATAAATATGCAAAAGAGACAAATTAAATGTAAAAGTATTCAGTTAATCCAAAAGAAGACAAGAAAATGGAGGAGAAAGGATACGAAGAACAAGTAAGATGAACAGAAACCAAACAGCAAGGTGACAGACTCAAAGCCACTCACATCGACGATCATACTAAATGTAACTGTTACAAACAATCCAATTTAAAGGCAAAGGATATCGAAGATCATCAAACTGGATGAAAAAGCAAGAACTGACAACATGCTGTCACCTCGTATACACCTTAGGTACAAAGAAAAATTACTGTTAGGTCGGGTCAGGGTCCAAGATGTCCAATTAGAGGGACCGGTCAGGGCAGCTGCGGATCAGAGCTGCCAACCAGACGCTGACCTCACCAGTAGACACACCTCCTGTCAATCAGCAGGTTTTTCCCGACCTATCCAGGAAGGACTCTGGCCTTCTCTTCCTGCCCCCAAGCCCTCCCCTTCCTGACCAGGCCTTTTGAAATTCTCTCTACACCAGAGCCCCAGTGCCATTTCTCCCGGACACACTCTGATGGATGGGAGAGTTCAGCCCGAGAGCGTGTATTCCAATAAAGCCTTGCCGAGTGGCTTTAATTCATCTCCTTCTGGTCATCTAGTCTTTACAGTTACAAGCAAAAGAGAAACAGTGTAAAAGAAGGGCAAGGTTATAAAATGGGGCAGTAATCATCAGAAGCTGGAACATCAACCCAAAGTGGGTGTCAATACAGGAGGAACTCCCTGAAACGAAAAGGAATATTGCATATGGATAAAAGGTCTATTCATTAAGAATGTCAAAAAATTCTAAAAGTAAATGTATCTACTTATAAAGGTTGTTTAAGTGAAGTAAACTTAGAGAGCTAGGAAGAAGGATCCTCAGTTATGATGGGGCTTCATGACGCCCTCTTCTCACAGTGACTAGAACACGTGTGGGACGTGAACAACAGCGATCTGTCCACGGACGTGTGCAGGACAGACACCTAACTTCAGCAGAACATGTATTCTTTCCAAGTGCACATGGAGCCTTCTCCAGAGCAGGTGACGTGCTCCAAGACCAGCTCCACACAACTAGAGCGCCACAGAGTGCTCTCTTGACACCACGGCATTTAGGAAGAAACCAGTAACAAAAAGGCACAAGGCATCCAGAGAATGCTGGAAGATCTGCTCGTTAGACAACACACCTATAAACAATTCAAAAACAAGTAAGTGATCAAAGGGACATTAGAAAATACTTTAAACTAAAAAAAAGTAAATGAGGTTGCAAATTAAAAAAGAATACTTTGAACCAAACAATGTTGAAAACAAAACTTATCAATACTTAATAGGAAATGGGAATCGAAAACAGTGTAGCTTGAGGGAAGAGGCACAGAGCTCTACGCTAACACCCCTCCCTCCCCTGATGAATGTTTCCCTAAGACTAATTGCAGATAAGGGAAGAGAGCCCCACCGGGACAGAGACACTCAGTCCGCAGCTCGCAGGACCCTGACCCCTGAGCCCAAATTCCTGGGCACTAAAACTGACCACTTCATTGATTTATGGAACTAGCCCCAAATTCCTAAGTGCCCAAGAAAACCGGCACGTCTCCACTATGCCACCCCCAACATAAGCCTATAAAAACCCAGTCCCTTTCTTTGTTCAGTGGCTCATTTTCCACCAGGAGAATGGGTCCACCACCACCACCTTCGCAGATGAATCCTGTTCCTGAATAAAAGCCTGAAATGACTTGCATGGTTTGCTGCCGCCTTTGATCTTTTTGCCCTTACAGTTTGGTGCGTTCGGCCGGGAAGAATAGTAAGGTAATTGCTTCCCGTCTCCAAACCCTTTCCCCTTTCCCTGCAATCAGTTAAACAGCTGAAGGGACTTGGGGAGTGACCGCTGAGTGTCCGGCACCCCTAAAGCTCTCTGAAAGCTGGGAGACCCCCCAGCCACCGCTCTTTGGAGCTACGGCTGAATCTCTGAACTGACTGCGCTTCCCCGTGCCCTTTGCTGTCCACCTTTCGCAGGAGACTCGGTGCAAGGGAGAGGCAGCGGGCCTGAGGCAACTGAAGGCAGCTGGCCAGGGCTACTCCCTGGTGCTGTGTGAAGGCCTTAGTCCCAAAGCCTCACCCGATAGACCTTCGGGGTACTGAGTCAACTGCTGTGTAGGAGAAACTTGGTGCGCATGTCACGTGGAAGTCTCAACAGTGACTGAAGGCATCTGGCTGGGGCCACTCCCCAGAGTTGCCTGAAAACTTTGAGTCTGAGGCCTGACGCCCATAGCACCCCTGGGGTGCCAAAGATCAACTGCACATTACACTCTTAGGGCTTCATGCCACATGGACAAAAAAGGGACTTATTATACCAGGCCCATTGTTGGCATTAGGGAAAGCCCACTTTTTCCTGGTCCCTGCCGTCCCCTCCCTGGAGCATTCAGCAAACTTTGCAAGTCATGGGCCTGCATCCACCACCAGCCTTCTCATCCCTTCAGAGAGGTAAGACCCCTTTTTTGTAATCAGGACCCTAATATCGCTTTCTCTCCCTTTCTCTCTGCCAAGCAGAGAGCTCCGCCACTCGGCTATTCCAGGCCTTCGCCCCCTGTCTCCACCATTCGGCTACTCCGGGCCTTCGCCCCCTTACCACTGGGGTTGTTGGAAAGACGTTTCCCCAACCCCTCGTGGGGAAAGTCCAGTCCAGGACTGGCATTTTTGATGGCATAAAGAGCACAGGGGACGCTTTGTGCTTGACTGTCACCTTCCCTAGGCTACTATCTCTCTCTGCTGGACAGAGATCTCGCCACAAGGCTAAACCCCCACCTTCGGGCTGTCCAGGCCTTGCCCCTTACCACTGGGATTAAGGTAGAGACATTTTCCCAAACCCTTGTGGGGAAAGTCCAGTCCGGGACTGGCATTTTTGGTGGCATAATGAGCGCAGAGGACGCTTTGTGCCCTGTTGTCACCTTCTGTTGATCTCCATCTCTACTGAACAGAGATTCCGCCCCCTCCCTGCTGGACGGGGAAACAGAGGCTCTACCGTCAGGCCATGCCTGGCCCCTTACCACTGCCCTCCATTGTCGTCTCCCTGAAGCCTCCGAGGATGAAAACTGTTCAATCCATTCCCCTTGGGCTGTCTCTCTGCCAATTTAAAACCTACTGTTCCCACACCAGACTCAAACTAAAATGTCTTATTAAGTTCAGCACTAAAACCTGGCCAAAATACCAATTAGAAAGCCAGCATACCTGGCCAAAATATGGGACTCTCGATAAAGAAATTCTGCAGGCTTTAAAACAATATTTGACCCAAAATGACAAGTATCTGGAGCTTTCCTATCTGAAAGTTTTCTTCCTTCCCCACTCAACCCCTTCTTACATCTCAAAGTTGAATATCACCTCCTGGCCCCTGCAATTCAGGCCCCAAACAAAGCCCCTGTGGCTCATGCCCCGATCTAAACCTGGCCTAAACGCCAACTGGGAAAAAAGGGGTTAAAAAGCCCCAGACAGCAGTTCAGGGAATTGGAGTTTACATTGCAATGCAAAGGGAACGCCTGATAAGGGATTCGAAACCAAGAAACAAAAGGGACTTATGTTCAAATTAACTTGAGGTTTCTCTTTCCCCCTCCCTCCTCTCTCCCTCTCCTTTTTTCTCGTGTTGCTTTATTGAAACAATTAACAACTATGTCATTTTTTCCAGGATTCTTGGGTTTTGAATTCTCTATATGTTTTTTTAGCTCCTGATTTTGACTCTGCATGCTGAAATTAAGATTCCTGATCAGATATATTTTATCCAACTATAAAAGTTTTTTTTACACTCTACTTGGCTCAGAAACCAATTTACAAGGTACACCTTTAATTCAAGAGGCCTCTGTTTTTCATGGGATGTCTACATGTATTTCGTCTTGTGTATTGTTTACATGTGTTTATGTATCAAATCTAATATATGAAGTGCTCATAAACTAAAATTAAAATGGACCCGAATACCTTTGATTCACGTGATTCAAAAGTTTGATTTAAATTGTGTAAACAAATGAAATTAATGAGGTCTTTAAAATCACTACCTCACATTTCTTTCCAGGTGGTTGGACAATAAAGGATGTTGTTCTCTATAAAATGTTTAAAGTGTAATTAATCATCATTCTTTCTAGGATTTCCTTCAGCAAAAAATGATGACTTAAAAGTGCTAACTAGACGTGGTTTTTATGGATAGCCTGAGTTAAATAGATCAAACAACATATGGGACAAGCTCTATAAATGTGGGTTTCATAAAGTTGTTGCTCAATGAAGGATTCAAAATTGCTTTGTCATCACTAAAACAAAATTACTTAATTTAAAGCCCAACAGGTATAATTCTATATACTTAAACATTGTCTTTGCATAAATGGTAAATAAATGTAATTCTCTAACAGAGCCTAATTCTATCTTAAGATCGAAAGCCAATTCAACAAGAGATCATAAAGGTTTATTTTCCTGTTTTACTTGCTTGGACCATGTTTTTATTAGGTGATTGCCCTCCTTAAAATCTAAGCAGCACCCTCATGCTGGAACCTGAGTTCGCTCCCTATCTAGGATGTTGAGCCATGTAAATCATTGACTTGCTACCTGCCTCTGTATTGCTACTGCCAGAACCTTGTCAGTTGTAAACCTACCTTTATGATTCTCTGCGTTGCAGAATTCCTTGCTCCTGGATGGAGCTACTGCCCTCACTGTTTAAAGGGGACAGCCTTTAAGCTGTGCAACTGATTTGTGTACACAGTGTAGACTTGCTTAATTTGATTTTGAAATGGGAGTCAATTATCCTTTGTGTTCTGGGTTCTATACATGAAGGCCTAAAGGTTCTACTGTTTCATTTAAAGTACTATAAATAACATAAAGTATTTCTTATTGTTAAAATGGAGTAATTTGCCTAACTTCAGAAATTTACAAGGATTGTTTTGGGATGTGAACAGAAAGATTCTAGATATGGTATTTAGTGGAAGGAAAAAGGAAGTGTTTCTGGGTAAGAAAGTCTTCATATGGTAAGAGAAACAAGAGGATTTAAAGTACGTGTTAAAGAAAGTTTAGAGTAAATGATAAAAGTGTCGAAATGAGAGTCTAAATGAAGGGTAAATTTCAAAGGTTTATGTTTATGACTCATTTAACTATAATTAATACAAGCTTATTCAATTTTAACTTTAATGTACTGATATAAAACAGTCTAAAACATTATTCTGCTCTTAATAAGCTAAATTTCTTACATTTGCCAGGTTTTATTGCTTGGAGAAACTAACTTTCAAAGAAATTAAGGTTTATATAACTGTGGTTAAATAACAACTGTTATTTTTAAAATATTGTACTGTGTACCAAAGTCTCAATTTTTCCTTAAGACCTAAAGTTGATTAATATAACAACATCAATACAATTATGGTGCTACTAGTCCTGTTTTTATATTAAATGTGTTCATATCTTCCAGGCATGCAAGCACTTAAAGTAGAAGGTTTAAAGAGTTTATCAAGCTGATGTTCTCCAAACTACGGTTGTATGGTAATTTTAAACTCATAAGGATAGCAACTTTTACTGAGAGTTTATGTCTATAACTGAACCTGCGCTATCCATAAGATAGAGTTTTGTGTTACTTTTTACACTGGGTAAAATTTAAATATGTTTCTTTAAGTACATGAGTTTTGCTACTTTTCCACACAAAAGGGAGATTAAAAGCCCTCTCAGTCTTTCTTTAATTCATGTTTTAAATACAATATCATATTGTACTAACCATTCATGTGAACTCAAAAAACAACTTGTTAATTTTATTTTGTATTTTCCTTAAACTCTATGACAGAACAGATAGACATTAAAATTAAAGCCCAGCACCCTTACTTTAAGACTGGTAAAATTGGCTTGCTGAGTGTTTAAGATCAAGACCTAAGCCAAAAATTAGATCAAAGGGACCAAGGAAACCAGTATTTGGTCCTTGCCTTCTGAGTCAGCCTGAATCCAAGGAACGAGAAAACTTCTCTAAAGGGCTCTGCACCTCCAGGCTGCAGAACTTCCTGATCAGGGAGATTACTGAGACCATTGGAGAATTAAAAGCCAGTCAAATGCCATCCTAACACAGATGGCACTAGCAGAGCTAGTAAGCTGCTCTCAAGTTCCTCGAGAATGCCTCCCAGGAGACCAAAAGGTGACTCTTAACAATAGGTAAAAACAAAAGTCAGTTTGACTTGCTTCATCTTAAACACCTAGCAAAACAGTTATAACTGAAATACAGCCATACCTGGGCATTTTCAAAAAGTAGAAATAATTCTTCTAAGTAGATGTCAGCCTCATACTCCCAATGCCCCCAACTTTCTGAGGTTTTTATTTATGAGACTTATAAATTGGCCTCTATACTTTAATCTTCTTGACCCTTCAAACTAATAGTTAACCTCACAACTAAAGCCTATCCATTCCAGTAACTACACACACTAGACTACGAAAGTGCCCAAACCATTCCCTTATTTATAGGACTGAAGACATCCACCAGGATTAATACAAAAGCAGCAGGATTAGAAACCTCTATTCACTACGAAAATGGTCAGCACAGGTTATTGTAGACACACAACAGATCACCGATTGGGTGCTGACATTATGAAATCAGTTAGACCCCCTGGCATCTGCCAACCTACAAAACCGGTCATGAAAATGCTATTTTTATGTAAACCAAGGTAAAACAGCTCCAGGAACTCAGGAGCCATTTCAAGTCCACAAATGGTGAGCCACAGTATGGAAATCAAAAACTGTGATCTGCCTTATCTGTTCCCTCCATAAAAGTTCTACCTCACAAAATGTAAATCAAATCCCTGTGTTATAAGTAAAAGCTGACAGTCGCAGCATGTGTTAACTGGACCGCATGGCAGGACCCAAAACAAACTGTTACGATTCTTAGAAGGCCAGTAGCCACCTGGCTCCCTGTGAGACTAAAAAACCATGGCAGGGAATCCCCTCAATGACATTTATGCCAGAGTTGTTAAGGCATTCAAACCACCAAAGCGACATAATCACCTCATGGGACCTGACCCTTTTCATAATACTTCTTTGGATATATTAAAATTACAATCTCAGGTCTTGGCCACAGCTAATGCCCAGACACCCGCTATACATAATAAAGAAATTTGGGACAGTTTAGTGGGAGGAATTTCTTCCCTCAACCCTTTTAAGTATTTTTTACTCACATGGCTGGACCACTGGCATCAACTGTATTATTAATTGTAGCCGTGTTCTTGTTTTGTGTAATCTGCCAAGCGGGATGAAATCAAACCACCAAAAAATATGATTCATGAACTCGTGGGATAAACACCTCAAATCCGATTAGGCCTTAGGCTTTAACAAAAATTTTGATTAACAGAACTTTTAGTTATGTCGTGTGCCAAAATTACCCCCTCACAAAATTAATTTTACATGCCACCATGATTTTTGTTATTGTGCCTCTAATTTTAGTCTTGCAGTCTTTTACTAAGGTGACCAGCTCAGCTGCAACGCCTGAAAACACCTTTGAACATCCCTTCTCCCGCCCCTCTGCTCTCCGCTCGAAGGAGTCTACATTGCTTGGGACAGGGACGATGCCAGGACCCCCCCCACACACACCCCTGTCCTGTCTGCCCCAAACCTAAATTCCAGGGCTCTGAAAGGAAGGTCTTTGCCCCACGTTGCCCCCTCTCAGCTCGAAGAAGCCGGAGACTTCCTCGCCCAATTCCTTTCTTCCTTTCAGAGTCTGGAATAACAGATAATGGGAATTGAAAACAGTGTAGCTTGAGGGAAGAGGCACAGAGCTCTACGCTAACACCCCTCCCTCCCCTGAAGAATGTTTCCCTGAGACTAATTGCAGATAAGGGAAGAGAGCCCGGCTGGGACAGAGACACTCAGTCCGCAGCTCGCAGGACCCTGACCCCTGAGCCCAAATTCCTGGGCACTAAAACTGACCACTTCATTGATTTATGGAACTAGCCCCAAATTCCTAAGTGCCCAAGAAAACCGGCACGTCTCCACTATGCCACCCCCAACATAAACCTATAAAACCCAGTCCCTTTCTTTGTTCAGTGGCTCATTTTCCACCAGGAGAATGGGTCCACCACCACCACCTTCGCAGATGAATCCTGTTCCTGAATAAAAGCCTGAAATGACTTGCATGGTTTGCTGCCGCCTTTGATCTTTTTGCCCTTACAATACTTGTAAAAAAAAAACAAAACAAAACTAATGTTGTGCCTAGAAGAGAATCAAAGCTTCCAGTGCTGCAATAAATAAGAAAGCTACAGTACTTGATCTAAGATCTCACTTCAGGAAGCCAGAAAAACAACAATTACAATAACAAAGTAAACCCAAGTAAACGGAAGAAAGACATAAGAAAGAGTGGAGGGCTGGGGTTGTGGCGCAGTGGTAGTGTGCTCGCCTAGCACGCCTGAGGCACTGGGTTCAATCCTCAGCACCACATAAAAATAAAATAAAGATATTCTGTCCACCTACAACTAAAAAATAAATATTAAAAAAAGAAAGAGTGGAAATTTAATGTACTAGAAAAATAATAGAAAAAGTTAATAAAATGAAAATTGGTTATTTAAAAAGATCCATACAGTTGGTGACCCTCTGGCTAGACCAGTCAAGGAAAACACACAGATTCCTAACATGAGGAATGGAAGCTCAGACTCAGAGCCCACAGACCCGAGAAGAATGATGAAGGAATGCTTGAATCACTTTATGCAAATCCCTTGACAACTTCGGCAAAATGGACAAAGTTCTTGAAAGTCTCTATTCACCAAGATGGACACAGAATTACAAAATTTGAATAACTTATGCCTATGCAGTTGTCCAATATGTGAATTTACACCTTTCTACAAAGAAAACCCCTTGGCAGTGCCCCTGGAGAGTTCCCTCGAACATTCAAGGATAAGACAACCTCAATCCCAACTACTCTCAGAAAGGAAGAAGGACCTCCCAGCTCCCTTCCTCGGCAAGCTCTGCCCTCACCCCAAAGCTGCACAGAGACTACAAGAAAGGCAAACAGTGTCGCACAGGAACACAGGCACGAAAACTCTGAATCAAACATTAGCAAATTATATCAATATATAATAATACATCAAGTATCCCAGAATGTAAGGTTTATCTTAATGCTAGAACATCAGTATAATTTACTACATTTATAGAAAAAAAAATAAAATTCATATAATCCTCTCAATAGATGCAGGACCCATGATGGATGGGCGCTCCCTGTCCCTCGGCAAGGGCGTCCACAGATGATCACAGGGGGCCCTTTTCCACTGCACAGGAACAGAGTGGAGTGGGTGGTTCCAGCCAGTGGAGACGAGGCAAGAAGGAAAAACACAGGAAAGGAGGAAGTAAAAGTAGAGTCACCTAAGACAGACTCACACACGTAGAAAGTCCTAGGAAATTCACCAACAAGAGGAGGAGGAGGACAGAGAAGAAGCTATAAATCAATAAGTGAATTATCAAAATCACCAATGCTCTATTAAAATACCAGAGCAGTGCATTTCTGCAGACTAGCCACAAACAAGGACAACATAAAACTGCCAACACGATGCCCAGGGTACCACACACTGCTGGGACAAGGGAACTCGGGCAAATTGCAAGCTGCCGTTCTCAGGCGGAGTTGCACGCAGACCCAGCCAAGAGCCACGACCTGGGGCTCTGCTTCCTGGGATCTCTGGCCTCTGTCACCCCCGCCGGGCAGGATGCCACCTCACACCTATATGGCCTTTGGGTTCCCCTCCCTTCATCCTCGAGACCCTGGCCGGAGAGACCTCAAACCCACACACACAGGTAGGCCTGCTCTAAGCTGGGCAGCCCCCCTGCCAGGGAGGCCCAGGCTCCTGCAGTCGTCCACCTTTTCAGCCCCCGCCCGTCCTGCTGCCACACGTGCCCCACACCAGGCGGGGGCATGCAGAGCTCCCCTCCATCCTCGGCCCTGGCCAACACTGGCTGGACAAAGACCACCCCTTCTGCCACTGCTCAGACCATCTGTCACCTCGTTATCAGGCTCCCTGATCACCTGTGAGCAGACGGCCCCCCCTAAGAATTGTGTGTACCAAGGGCACAGGGGCACTGGATGTCGTGACCACACTCAGCTACGGGCAGGGACGCATGCCTGCTGGAGGCCTTCGGAATGAAGGGATGGTGGGCAGTGAGCCCCGGAGGCAGTGTGCCTCCTGCTCAGTGCCTGGCTAGGCCTGGAGCATGAGGGGTGGTCCTAGGTCAACTGGAGCACAGTGACACCCCACCCCACCACCCAGGCGCCAGGACCCACAGAGCCCGAGGATGGGCCCTGAGACATCAGCCCCCGCCCAGCCCAAGCTGGGCTGCTCCTGCGCTGGCCTCCTGGCCTCCTGCAAAGGTTGGCAGATCCAGGCAGCTGCAGGGGGCCCAACCCAAGCCCTGGGCTGACCGGGGAAAACTGCACGTGTCTCCTGGACCTGAGCCAGGAGACCTTGGGTCCCAGCCCAGGCAGGAGGTGGTGCCATCGAGGCAGACACTGCCTGCCCTTGCCAGGGATCAGTGGAATGACCAGGGGGTCCTGGCATCAACCAGATGGCCCACAGGCTGTGGCTGAGCCCTGCAGACCTGCAGAGAGCTGAGGGCTGCCGAGGCAAAGCCAGCCTTCCCCACCAAAGCCCTTCCTCCCAACTAGGAAAGACCTTTTGCAGATGAAGGGGCTATATCCAGGGGTCCAGGTCAGAGTCAAGACTTCAAGGTATCCCTAGGAATAAGATGACCCTTCCATTGATTTCCAATGACAGCAAAGGTGGCTTGAATCCAGTGAGCACTAGGGGAGGGACCCACAGTAAGAGCAAGAGAGGCATGCCCAGACACCAGCAAGGCGCGGTTACAGAGAGCGCTTTTGGGGGGCACGTCTCAGCACCTGGCTGGCCTTATGGTGCCCATCAGAGGTCTGGTCAGCCCACCGGCCCTGAGGTGCCTCCTGCCAGTGAAGCCCTGCTTGGGCCAGGCACTTCCACAATCACCTGCTCTCAGGGCACCAGGACCCCCGTACTCACCTCAGAAACTCTGAGCCCCCAAGGCTGCCCTGGGCCTGGGGGAGGGAAGGGAGAGCGAGGACAGATAAAATGCCAGAGCCAGCACGGGGCAGGACATGGCTCACTGAGGAAGCCCTGCTCACCAGCCCAGAGCAGGAAGTAGCACAGGGAAGGAGCTGGCCAGTGGTGTGGACCAAAGTCTGCCAGGAAGGCTGGGAGGAGGTGTTCTCGAGCACACACCCAACCTGCTGGTCTGGATCAGCCAGGGCTGCCCCATCCCTTCCCTCTACCAGGAGACAGACGTACCCACCATGTGGAGGTGAACCCCGGTCTGGGTGGCCCTGACACCATGGAAAGGCTGGACCCTGCCTTTCAGGGTTCTGGAGAGTTCTGGGTGGCTTGTCCAGGGCAGAGGTTGGGAGAACAGTCTCTAGCTTTGGCTTTCTCAGGGAAGCTCTCTTTGGTAGGGTGAGCACAGGCCCCTGGGGACTCTGAGGGATTGTCAAAGGGCATGTAGGAGGTAGGGGTTCTCAGACGGCAGGGACGTTGCTAGGGTTTGAGTGCTTGTGTCCCCCCCCCCCATTCATGCCTTGAAATCCTCATCCCAGGAGGTGGTGTAGGGGGTGGGGCTTAGGAAGGTGACTGGACCGCGTAGGTGGAGCCCTCAAGGGGGAGATGAGCATGCATATAGAGACCCCAAAGAGCTCCCTTATCCTCAGTGCCAGAGGGCACCAGAAGGGAGCCAGGTGTGAACCAGGATACAGCCTCCCTGGGCCCTGAGCCTCCAGCACCTCGGGTTCCAGACTCCAGAACCACGGGAGGCACATTTCTGTTGTTCATAGGCTGCCTACTGGACCCAGCCTCCTGAGCAGCTGCCCAGCAGGAGCTGGGAAACTCGCTGGTTGGGAAATGCTCTGACCACCTCTGATGACATGTCGACCAACAGCCCTACAGCCGCACAAGTGGCCCCTGGGCACTAGCTGGCTGGATCCATTGGCTTTTTGGAAGAGTGCTGGGACGGGCCCTGGGTGGGCAGCTCCAGGCTGCAGCGCAAGCACACCCCCTTGTGCCCTGGCTGGTCCCCAAGGGCACCCTTCCCACAGCAGAGCAAGGTGCCACATGGCCCCACTTGCTGGCTGGTGAGATGCAATCTCCATGGGGCTCTCAGGCTGGGCAAGGACGTGGACACCTGGATGGCCTCCAGGTAGGTCATTGGGGCTGCCAGCAGCAGCTTTAAAGAGCCCACCCCAGTGGTGGCCTAGAGAGAAATGTCACTGGGGCAGCCTGGTGCCAACTCCTGTTGGCCTCACTAGAAGCCAGAGGGTGACCTCAAAGGTCCCTTCTGGAAGCTGTCCTTCACCAGGGTGTCCTATGGATGGCCCCAGCATTGTTGTCCAGACACATACTGCTGAGAGGAAAAGCAGCAGCAGGAAGTGGGGACCCTGCAGGGAAGGGCCTCTGTGGCCACGTGTGCGGGTCTCCTTAGCTTTGTGACACTGTCAGGTGGGCTCTGAGTGTATTAGCACCAGGGAGCCCACCCTCCCAGCAAGCTGGCTGGGCTGGGCAGGGCCTTGGGGGCACTTCCTCCCCTTCCTGCCCAGACATCTGTCCCAGGGTCCAAGAAGAGTGATAATTTGGGCTTTGGAGCTGGGTCACCCACTGCTCGTGGCAACGAGGACCCACACTGGTGGTAGGAGACAAGAGCCCAGCCCTAGTGGGGTGGCAGATCTGCTCTGGCGTTGACCGGACCACCCAGGCAAAGGGATATACTGGTGGGCTCAGCAAACCATGTTTAGATGCACAGACCAGAAGAGGCCCAGGGTAAGGAGGGCAGCTGCCAGTGGGGGACAGGCTGCTGCAGGGAGGGGACAAGGTCCCTGGCCAGGGGTGGGAGGTGGGCAGCCTGCACAGCGGGCTATGCCCTGGGAGCCCTCACAGGTCACTTTCGTGGGCAGGGACACGATTCACCACCCAGGCCCCACCTGGCCAAGCCAGTCGAGGACAGCGAGGGCAGCCATGCTAGCCAAGTGCTGGCCGCTGAACCTCAGCTTTCAGACCTGAAGTCCACGGATGGAGGCGGCACCCGAGGAAGCGCTGCCCCGCAGCAGGTGCGAGCAGGACCACCCGGGACTGGGTGCTCTCCATGGCTGCACCCTGGGAAGGAGGACATCCAGACTCTTTTAAAAAAATATTTTTTAGTTGTTAATGGACCTTTATTTTATTCATTTATTTATATGTGGTGCTGAGAATCGAACCCAGGGCCTCACCCGTGCTAGGCAAGTGCTCTACCACTGGGCCACAACTCCAGACCCATCCGGACGTTGAGAGCCACAGGCACATTGGTCCTTCCTGAGTGGACACACATGGCCCTTCAGAGAGGAACACGAGGCAGCTTACACAGCGTGGCCAGGACGAGTCCATGTGAACCTGTGGAACCGCGGGCCCATCAGGCTCGCCGCCTGGTCTCTAAACACCCAGCGGGCTGGCAAGCGGAATGACCGGCACCTTCGCTGCATCTCCTTGGTCAAATGGCAGTCAGGAAGGACGCGGGGGATGCTGGGACTGACCCAAAGACCCCCAGGTTGAAACTGGTAGCTCGGGGAGCCAGCAGGTTAGGGACCCCCGCATCTCCTAGGATACAGGGGAGGCTGGTGCCATCACATCCCAAGATTCGGCATGGCCCCTGCTAGAACAGGGGTTCCTGGAAACACATGGACAGCTGGACTTTCAGCCGGGGGTGGCTGATCCTCTAGGTACCTGTGAGCAGTCACCAGAAGGGCAAATGTGCAGGTCAGAACAGCTCACCTGCATAGGGAGCGGACACAGTTCCTGCAGTCTTCCTGGGAAGACGTGACTGGTCTGCTGTGGCCACCCAGGCCAGCCAGAGCCTTTCCATGAACGGGCTCCACCCCACTGGGCCCATGCAGCTGGCGTACAGGGTAGGCCACTGCTCCTCGTGTGCACGCCAGCTAAGGGGATGGGCAGCAGAGCTGAGACCTAGGTCAGGACCCACCCCATGGGGCCCTGGTCATCCCTGAGGACACCTAGGAGGAGCAGGTGCCTGGACTGCGCCACCTCCCCCATCCCTGCTTGGCGCCTCTGACGGACTGCCTCCCCACCACCCGGTACACCTGCTGGCATCTCATTCCTAGGTGGGCAATGCTGCCTCGGGAGTGGACAAGCCCAAGGCCCTGCTGTCCTCTGGTGGGAGCCCCGCCCTGCAGCTTGGGTCCTGAACAGCAGTGTGCGGGCTGACGCCTGGTGTGGCTGCTCTCCTGCTGCGCCAGCACGCACCTCCAGGGGCTGCTCTGGTTGCCAGCTCCTCTCCTTCCCCGAGAGCCTGCTCCCCAGCTGGCCAGCTCATCAAGGTCAGTGAGGAGGCCAGTGGACTTAGGAGAGCTGGGTTTGCAAAGAGAAAGGGCCTGAGCCAGTTCACGCTGACGGAGCAGGTACAGTGGTTGGAGAGCCCGGAGAGGTGGACCCAGGGCCAGGTCCCTGCTGACTGGGGACTGGTGCCCCAAGACACAGAAAAACCCCCATCCGCTGGAGGGCAAGGACGGGGCGGGGGTTGACAGAGGAGGCCAGGGCAGGGGCTGCTGCCTGTAGGCTGGGCCAGTGGTGGTCAGCACCAGCAGGGATGGAGGGGAGTGGACGCCGGCCCATCCCTGGCAGCCGCTACTGAGAACGGCCAGGACAGCGGGGCTGGCACCAGGCTCTCTGGGCCTCCCAGTCACTGAGAGAGGCAGTAGCACTGGAGGGCTGGGGACAGCTGACCCCCTCCAGCACCTGAACAGCAATACCCCTCAGTCCTCCCTGACCTCTGGTGTGTGCAGCAGGGGAAGATGGGGATTGAGATCCAGAGAAGAACCCAGACAGCTCGAAGGTGGGCTCTGGCCGACAGCAGAGGCACCTGGACCTCGGCCCCTCCTGCAGAGCCACGTCTCCGCTGGCTGTCAGCCTTGGGCAGCGCCTCCCCTGGCCTCGTCTACTAGTCTTCTGTGTTCCCTCAGAAGGCTCCACCCTGCCTGGGCCTCCCTCTCCTCCACAGGAGCCTCCAGCCTGCGGCCTCTGGTCTTGGGCCCAACCTGCGCCCGCCCCTCCTAACTCCTTTCCTCCCACCCCCAGAGGCCCTGTGGCCCTCACCCCACCTCAGCACACACCCATACCTTCCTGCAGCCTGCTGTCTTGAGCCTCATGAAACAAGACCAACCCAAAAACTGCTCATGTTTATTTATAAAGTCACATCCTAAAAATATTTCAAGTAATAAATAGCTCTCAGAAACCCCTGCCAACACACTCGTGCCTGGTACAAGCCCTCTGCCTGGAGTCAGTAGGACCATGTGGGAGGGGCCCTGGGGTCCCAAATCTTGTGGTCTTGGGGATGGAGCAGACACCACAGGAGCTCCTGCCCCTCCTTGCGGCACCTGCGCAACCCCAACACTTCTCTCCAGGACAGCGCACCTCACTTGGGACCCGGCCGCAGCCGTCCTGCAGAGCTGAGGAGAGTCGAGGCTTGGCACCAGCTCCAGCCACGCGAGCTGCCACATGGGGCCCAGCTAGGCCCTCATCAGGGCAGTGAGGGAGACCTGCAAGAGGAGTTCAGCAGGGCTCAGGCTGCTCCCACGCCTGCCCTCCCTCACCTCTCCCAACACCCCAGGGACCGCGACAGCCCAGCCCCCAGGTCCCTGGGAGCTCTGCCCTGTGGCTCTCAGGGTAGCAGAGGCCACACGAAGCAAGGCAGCTGGGAGGGGCTGCAGGCATCAGGACGCAAGGCTGCAGACAGCTGCAGGCACACAAGCGCGCCAGGCAGGGGCTGTGCACCAACCTCCCGGAGGACCTGACCCAGCATCTCCTGGCTGTGAATGGACCGCCTGTGGAGAGAGGGCAGGTCATGCGCACAGGACCGCCTGCTCCCAGCCTGCCTCCCACCAAACCCTCCTCCCAGGCCCAGCCAGGCAAGCAGTCCCAAGGCACCTGCTCTTATCTCCAGTCCCTCCCGTGACAGGAAGGAAGGAGTCTGCACACCAGGGAGGGTTGTGAGTGCTAAGGTGCCGAGACCTCCTGCTGGCCGCCCCCAAGGCCCAGGGCCCCACCTGTCCACTCTGGTTGCTATGGTCACCGTGAAGGAGCCCTCGGAGTCAGGTAGGTAGGTGGAGGGCACAATCCTGTAGGTCCCCGCAGACAGCAGGCAGAGCCGGCTCACCTCCTGGGCGTAGCGATGCGGCACACAGCTGAGCAGTGGCTCCTGGAGTAGCAGGGGGCCTGTGCCCTGCCTCTCGCCACCCGCAGGGACCTGGAGGGCGCAGGGCTCAGCCTGGGGAAGCCATGTGGGTTCCAGGGCAGCAGCAACTGGAGTCTGCTTGGATCTCAAAATGCTGATGCCTGGGCCCTCCTGAGTCACATGTGCCCCCTTTCTGGGGAGGAACTGCCAGGCCCACCCACTGAACTTACCTCCCACTGAGGCTGGGCCACCCTTGCCAAAAGGCTCTAGCAGTGGCACCCAAGCCCAGGGAACATCAGATCAGCACTGGCATAGGCACCTACCGCTACCCAGACCCCACCAAGTGCTCTGGCGGGTGGCCCCTGGGCACTGGCACTTTGGGCTGAGCCCCTTCCTGGTGGCCTGAGCAGTGCACAGCACGGGGCGAGGTTCCAGAAGCTTCCTCCGGCTCTCTGGGCTATCACAGCTCCTCAGAGGGGAGGGCAGAGACCTTAACCAGAAATCCCGCTCCCTCCTCCCTGGTCACCTGCATTCCAGGCCCTCGTGTCCTCACCCCCCACAGCCCAAGACATCCTTAGCCATCATCTTCCTGGGACAAGCACAACCCCGTGGGGGCTGGAAGCCTCAGACCTGTCCCACAGGACTCAGGGCCTGTGAGTCCTGAGACATGACCTGTCCCTCCTCCTCTAACTACAAACCAAATGTGCCTCCCCGGCTCACTAGAAGGGGCAGGACACAGCAGGCCAGGGAAGGCACCCTGCGAGGTGACAGGCGCCTGAGCCAGCTCCACCTGCACAGCAGCCAGGTGTAAGCAGCAGTGTCACCACAGCGGCCCCACGGGGAGGGCCCTGGTCTTGACCTCTGCTCCCTGGCCCTACTCCCTCCAGTGGCTGACATGGACTGACCCCCCCCCAGGACGCTGGGGCAACTGCTGTTCTCCACACCTCCCTCCTCGCTCTCCCCATGCAGGGCAGAGCCTGGCTGGACTCCTGCAGCCTCAGGGGCCACCTCCAGCTGCCAGCCTCCCAGAGGGCACCCCAGGTTTGGCTTCTGTCTCGAAATCCTCTGCCTGCTGGTCACAGCAGCAGGACCAGGCCAGCAGGCACACCGTCACAATGGTGGCCTCAGCCAGTGAGGGCCTCTCCCCACTGCTTGCTCCTCGGGCCCCACACACCCCTCTTCCAGGCCAGGCCACCGCTGCTCCGACTTCCACTACCACCCATGGGGAAGCAGCTCTTGCCAGTCACCCAGGGTGCTCAGTGACCTGGGAGGGGCAGGTGGTGTGACCTGGGGTGGCTCCTGGGTGTGTGTTCGCTCCCTGGGGCACCACTGGGTAGGGCCTCTCTGAAATTGCTTCCTGGGGCCAAATCCACAGTGGGGCTGGGCCTCTGCCCAGAATCCCAAGCAGCCTCCAGGGTCCAGTGTCCGGGGGTGGAAGGCATGCTCTGGGGAACTGACTTCAGACACAGATGTTCTGAGCCAGGGTGAGTGGCCAAGGGCCACCTGGGCTGACCCCAGGAAATACAGCCTTGGGAAACCCAGAAGCGAGCCCCCCATGAGACCAGCCAGCTGGCTGATGTGCCCAGTAAGCCCAGCTCTGCCTCTCAGGCAGCCAACTGGTGGGACAACATGGGACAGCTGCAGGCTCCCTGGGCCTCCCGGGGACCCGCCCCTCGCTGAGCAGCCACCTGGTAGACATGGAAGCCAACAGGGTGCAGCTGGCTGTCGCCAAGCCGGCAGTGCTGGCGCAGGGTGATTCGGGTGCAGCGGGGACCGGTGCCCTCGGGGACGGAGAAAGGAAGGCAGGGGTTGCAGAGGTAGGAGGCGAAGTTCCTGCTGCCCCCTGCTGTCTGGCCTGCTCTCCAGCAGCCCCGCAGCTGCAGGGTCTCCCACTCGCCGGACGGCAGGGCTGCCCCAGGGGAGGCACCCTTGGCCACGAGCCTCACAGCACTGTGGGGGGACAGCACAGGAGGGGCTACAGCCTGTCTTCAGGAAGGTGCCCGGCCCAGGGAGCCACCAGAGTCCCATCCCTGGAGGAGCCCTTGCTCCCAGCTGCCACTGGCTCCTCACCTGAGGGAGACTTTGCCTGTAGAGAAGACTCGGAGCAGGAACTGCCCTGGCATGTCCTTCAGGAACGTGCTGGGGACAGCCAGGTAGTAGCCAGGGGAGAGCTCACAGTGTAGATGGACCTCACGGTCATATGCATGACACACAGTGCCAGCCACGGGGGATGTGGACAGGATTCTGGGCAGGCTGACCCGCCGTTTCTCCACCTGCAGAGGGCAGGCAGAAGCTTAGTGGGAGAGCCCAGCGCCTAGCCCTCCGCTTCCCTGCTCAGGCAGAAAGGCCTCTCAAGCTAGCAGGTGAAAGTCCGCTGGCACCCTCAACCTCTTGGGGATCAGCTGGAAATGCCAGACTCAGGGCTTCCAAGAGCCCTGGCACCAGAATTGAGAAGAAAACAAACAAATCTATATAGGGCTGTGCTCAAAAAGGCCTCTGGTCAGCAGAGTTCAGGGACAATGGGAAAGGCTCATTCTTTTCTTTCCAAGAGTTAAGGACCATAACACAGGCCTCAGCCACAAAGGGCCAGGGACCAGAGGTGGGAGCTGTCACACTCTATCAGGAGACAGCCACTGGGCGGGAAGGCAGGCAGGCATCAGCTCCTGGCCCAGGCATTCTTCCAGAAAACAGCTAGTTTTATGATCTAGTGGTTGAGCGTGACAGAGGAGCCTCAGAACAGTCCCAGAGGTCAAAGACCAGTGTCACAATCCCCACGGTGCAGGGAAAGGGACTGAAGGGGGAGGCGGAGGGGCCACTAAAGGGCTGCAGCAGCTCCTCTCCTGAGTGGTTCCACTCACTCTGCTGGAGAGCAGGGCCCATAGGCAGCTCCTGTGGCCTCCACCTCCGGCCAGGGAGGAACGGGGGTAGAGCTAGAGGGCCTCAGCTCAGTTGGGTCCACGGCAGCCCAAGGCAGTGAAGGACAGGAGCCTGGCAGAGTGAACGGTTACCTTCCAGATGTGCAGGCCCACAGCCTGGTAGTCCTCGGACTGGTAGTCCCTGCCCGGGAGACTTGACGGGGCAGGGCCACGGCCCACCAGCGCCCGGGCCCTGCCCGCTGGGAGCTTCCTGGGTCTCTGCAGAACAGCCACGCACAGCTCGCTGGGTTCCGAGAGGCGCAGCCAGTACTTGGGGTTGCAGGGAAAGCAGCTGTTGTTCCGGCAACCTCCAGCTGACTGCCCCACGACCCAGGCACCAGGCAGCGCCTGCGTGTGGCACAGCGTCTTCTCTAGCAGGAGAGCACCCACGTCAGCTCCGGGACAGCCCTGCTGTACCCACGGGCCATGGGGGCAGGTCCTTCCCCTTCTCCAGTTCCCAGGATGCGCGAGTGGGGCCTGGGCAAGGGCTGTGCCCAGGGTGCCCGTGTGGGATTCACTCTCTTGCTGGCCCTACCTGTGTAGAGACTCTGCAGGTGGCCAGCCTCTGTGACCGGGTAGCCAATGGTGACCTCCTCAAACTCCCTGAGGAACTCCTCTTCCTCCACCCAGAACTCCCCGTCCTGGAGCTGGGACAGTAGCTCGGCCTCCTCAGCTGGCTCCACCTGGCTCCATCCTTCACCCCTGCAAGTGTGAAGGTGTGGGACCTTCAGGGAAGCCGCTCCTAAGAGCTGGCCACGCCAGCCGGGGGCCCCGAGAGTCCCCCACTTCTGGCAGCCCAAATGGCCCAGCTGCTTGGGCCCCTCCTGTGTCGAGATGCCTCCTGAGGTGAGGGGCTGCCCTATGGCAGTACTCACAGGAGCCTCTCCTTCCCCAGAGGTACTTCTTGCCTCTGAACTATCTTTCTGGACACAACTCAAAATGACATCTGCCCTGTGGTCTTGGGTGGAGCTGCTGCGTGCACCCTGGCTAGGAGGCCCACCCCGACCTGAAGCTCCCAGGCCCCCAGGGATCCTGGCTTCATTGGGTCTTCAAACCAAGTTCCTGCTGACGGGTCTGTGGGATCCCCCCAGACCTCAGGTCACTATGGTCCCACACCTCCCAAGAAGTGCCCGAGGCCCTGAGCACAGCAGTACAAGAGGTGCTGCCAAGTGGGCCTTGGCAGACACGAGTACTGTCCTGATGGCTGGACCAAGGCACAGGCCAGATGGGCCGGGAGCCCCACGAGGTCTCAGGGCCCTTACTCTGGCACTCACCCCTCTCTCCAGAGTCCCTGCCAGCAGTGCCGGCCCCAGGGGTTCAGAATCCGCAGCAGTAGGAGGCCCTGGCCAGCTCGACTCTGGAGCTCCCGCAGATCTGAGACAATGAAGGCATGGAACTCCCCCAGATCCCGGGCACCTGTGCGAGGCAGAGCTCAGATACAGAACAGCACCACGAAGGCCCCACAGCGGGAGAACATATGGGTCTCTGTCTCCCTGTCAGAGATGTTCTAGCTGGCTACCAGGAGGCCCCAGGGCCCAGGACCACGGGAGCACCATTCCTAACTGCAGGACAGTTAGCTCAGGCATCCTCAGCTGCACACTGTGCTATGTGAAGAGCCAAGGGTGGGCCTTGTGCAAGCCATTCCTGTCCCAAACCTCAGCTGTCACATGTCAAGGATGGATCCCACTGCTCTCACTACCACTGACAGACCTGCAAGTGCCCAGAACCAAGAGACCCCTCGAGGCAAAGTCGGCTGGAGACAGGGCCACTGAGACCAGAGGTAACGGGGGATGGAAGCCCAGGGACAGCTCCACCTGGAGAGACCTCGGGACACATGGACACTGACATGGGGGAGGCAGGGCAGGGGGCCGGGAGGAGGAGGGGGAGCTCCGGAAGGACTTTAGGGCTTTACCAAGGCACTGCCCAGCCCTTGCCACTTCAGGGGGCTCAGCAGTTCTCTTCAGGGGCTGGCAGGGCACAAAGCCAGAAGTGCCAGGAATTGGCCCTGCCACAGTGGGGCGGTCCCAAGTGGACTCCAGGGCGCTGCTGTCTCAGAGGGCGTCTCAGGCCCAGAGTAGCACCTGACGACCCTTAGACACCGGCAGGGTCAATGGGACTGCCAGCGTTTCAGTCTATGCTGATGTTCACATTGTTAATCAAAACCATTATGAAAAATAACCCTACATGTAAATAAACATTATAAACATGTGCAGTCAAGTATTATTTATGACAAACAAAAAGACCTTAAAGATCCAACACTAGAGGAAAGGTTAAGAAAACCTTGTCAAGTCCACTAACAAAATAAAACACTGACAACATTCATATAACAAAACAGCAAACGCATACAGAAAACACAGAACAGAAGCCGGGTGCGGTGGCCATGCCTGCAATCCCAGTGGCTTGGGAGGCTGAGGCAGGAAGATCATGAGTTCAAAGCCAGCCTCAGCAATGGCAAGGTCCTAAGTACCTCAGTGAGACCCTGTTTAGCAACTCAGTGAGACCCTGTCTCTACATAAAACACAAAATAGGGCTGGGGAGGTGGCTCAGTGTGGAGTGCCCCTGAGTTCAATCCCCAGTACCAAAAAAAAAAAAGAGAAAACATGTATATGTTTACAGAAAAACAAAGTACCCAAAAAAGCCACAGGTGGTTAGCTCCATGTAGGTGACTTTTTCTAGAAACAAACTTCCCTTAATGAGCCTTAAAATGGAAAACAGGTTTGGATGTTGCGGGGTCGCCAGCTGGGCGGATGGTGAATGTGATCGGCCTCAACTCTGACTGCCACCTGCTTCCTAGGCTCTCTGCTGGACACAGCCATGTAGGTCCTGCCTTGCTCTAGCTGAAAGGACTGGTCGAGGGAAGAGGGTGACCTCTTTGTGGAGAAGAGACAGTAGGGGGACGCATGTGCTCAGGACAGCACCCTTGAGGACAGACGTCCTTCCTTCCCTCCCTGGCAGTGCCACCGGGCACAGAGTAGGCAGGGAGGGCCTACAGCCATGCCTTACCAGCTCGGGGGCTGAGCACTGAGCAGCTGATCAGACACCGGTCCTTCAGGCGCAGCAGCTGCCGACATGTCCTGTGCTCCCAGCTGCTGCCAGGTCTGTCCTGCTGGCCACTGGTTCCAGCTAAGTCCTTCAGGCTCCACCTTTCCGCCAGGCCGCCAGTTAAGTCCACCAGGGCATCTGCCACCTGCCCTGCCCACAGGTGCTCGTAGGACCCATGGACCCTAGGGGACCACAACATCGTGAAGTGAGCCTCAGCAGGCCTCTCGTCCTCCCGGTCACCTTCCAAGCCCCTCCCATCACGCCCCTTGACTTCCGTCTCAGTTCCTACTGCAGTTTGCACCACCTCTAGACTTAGGCTCACTGCGAACGCCAGTCAGCTGTGTCCAGCAGTCCTCTGCCCATGTTCAGAAACCTTCTGGCTCCAGTGTGGGCAGAGTGTAAAACAAGAGGGGAGCAGAGACACCAGGGCCTCATCCCTGGAGCTCACACCCCATGCTCACCATCAGTGATGTCCCTGGCCAGCCTTTCCCAAGCCCCCTCTCAAATGCCTGCCTGTGGGTCAGCTCCTTCAGCAAACTGCTACCCACAATCTAAGAGGGAAAGCTGTGCAATCAGAACTCACAAGGAAGGCTGTGACAAGCAAGTGCTGCCACCAGGCGGCTTGCTCCTCCCCAGGAGCCATGTGGAGGCCACCTGTCCTGAACGTTCAAGGACAAGTACGCAAAAGCACTTTCTTGCTGGGTCTGAGAAAATGAAAAGGAGGACAGGTCTGTCCTCCCTGTGGAGCGACGACTCCACCTGGACTGAGAGGAGGGAGGGAGGAGTGGGCAGGACAAGGGCCAGCCACAGGCCCCAGGGCAGGGCAGCTGCCTTGGGGCCACAGGACTGGCTGGCGGACCCTGAGGGCTGCGAAGTGCTCTGCATCCCCAAGTGGCATGGATGGGCTTCTGGGGCAGCCCAGGCACCAAGGCTGTCCAGCCTGGACCTGCTGCTCGGCACAGCCACGTACTTGGCATAGACCTTTTCCAATAAGGGCAGCCAAAACACATCCTCTCTCTGGCAGCGGGAGAAGCAGAGTCTCCCTGCAAGACAAGGCAGACGGTCATCTACGGTCACCTCCTCCCATCGTCCAAACTGCCAAATTCGACAGGTGAAGAAGCCACAGTATGTCTGGTCGGACCAGCTCGGCTGTCCTGGAGGGAAGACCTACCATGCACAGGGAGAGGAAAAACAGAACATGAGAGATGAGCAGCACTGGGAGCCCCCAGCATCCTGCCCACAGGGTGCCCAGCAAGCACAGGCACCTGTGGAGTGCAAGGGCTTGGTGGGCCTGTGCCCGGGGTCCATCCCTGCTCACAGCCACCCAACCACCAGAAGCAACGGGCACAGACTTTCCATCTGAATATTTTAGGATTGCATTCAGCAACACTGTGTCCTCCAAAGCAATTTTTAAAAAGTCAACCATTACATTTCACAGTCCTAAATAAGTATAAAACCTGAATCCAAAACAACCGACGTTGGCAGGCGTAAGTGACTCAACTCTCAACAGAACTGGCTGCAAACAGCAGGTCCCCTGGGCCTAGCAGCCTTTCCTGCTGCTGGACCCACTGTGCCCACTCCTGGTTCCTTGGGATTTCAGATTCTGACCCAGGGTAGCAGAGTGCAAGACCTGCACCAGGCAGACCTGGTTTGGTGCTGGCTCTGCCACTCGGGCCAGAAATATGATGACCATGGCATCAGCACCCTCTTCTCAAAGAAAGGTCAAGGCCAGCAAGGCTGCCTGGAGGAGAAGCACGAGAGCCATGTGCCCAGCCCAGGGCTCAGGGCAGGACAAGGGCTCCACAGGGGTGCACATCTGTTCTACTTGAGAACACTGAGCAGCAAGCCACACCTAACACAGCGAACGCAGAGGAAACTCTGCACAAGCTTCTGTGCTGTGGTATCTGCCAGAACAGTTTCAATTACCTTCCACATTTTTACATTTAAAACTTGTTTAAAAACCAACTAGGCACTGTAGTGCAAGCCTATAACCCCAATGACTCAGGAGGCTGAGGCAGGAGGGTGGCAAGTTCAAGGGCAGCCTGGTCAACTTAGTGAGGCCCTGTCTCAAAATAAAAAATAAAAAGGGCAGGGGGTGTAGCTCAGTGGCAGGGCACTCCAGGGTCAACCCCCAGTCCAGGGCTGGGGGAGGGGATCAACGAGTTCAGGAAAAGAGATGCCAAACCAGCAACACAGGGCCCTTTGGCCGACCCTGTCCTATGCTAGGTTGGTGTGGTTTGGGTGTGAAGTGTTCCCCAAAGGCTCGTGTGTTAAAGGCCTGGTCCCTAGTCCAGCAGTTTGCAGAGGTGACTGGATCACGAGGGCTGTGATCTCATCAGAGGGTCTGTCCACTGAGGTTTGTATTTGATGGCAATACTGGGAGGCACTGCCTCCCCAGCCCACCTCCTGGCTGCACTGAGGAAGTTCGGCTCTGCCACACCCCTCCACCATGATGCTCTGCCTTGCCTCGGCCCAGCTGACCAAGGGAGCCAGCTGACCATGGCTGGAACCTCTGCAGCTGAGAGCCAAAATAAATCCGTCTTTCTTTAGGGAAAGATTTTGTCTTCCACAGTGATGAAAACAGCAGCCTGTGTCTGTCCCCCCGAGCACTGCTCTGGCCATGTGGAGAACCCAGGGCTCAGGAGATCTCAGAGCAGGGCGGAGAGACCGCTGATCCGGTCCACTCCCACACAAGAGGGACATGCGGGGTCCACAGTCACAGCCTCGGATCCTGTGAGCTTCCCACTCACCAAGCTGCATAGCCCCAGACCCACTGCAGCAGGGCTGTGCTCCTGAAGGAGCTTCCCGTGCTCGCAGGACGGAGCAAGCAGAAGAGAAGCCTGCACCCACACAAGCCTGCTGGGAGACCCGACCTGGTCGAGGAGATGCTGGCTCTTCTGCAGGGCAGCGCAGGCACACAGGAACCAGCAATCGCCCAGCAGCCCCTGCTTCACCTGTCCTTCCCATGGGTTATCTGGGAACAGTCGGGGTGTGGCACAAATTTCCTGAAATAAAAAAAACCCGTCCATGTTAGTGTATGCCTGATGGCTAACCTTCAAGTGTAGGACACAAAGATCCAGGCGATAGGCTAGGAGGGGCTTTCTGATCATCTGAGTTTCCCCACCCAAAATGAGAGGTGTATGGGGGAGCTGGCTCCTCCCAGCCATCACCCTTCAAGTCCTCTTGGCTTCAGATCCAGATGCAGGGGTCCAGTTTAGACTCAGGAGTGTCCGTCTCTACCCAGCTTCCCTACTGGCAAACCCCACTCCAGCTGAACCCAACCATGCCCTTCTTAAGACAACTAAGTACTGGTTTGGGAAACAATTTCACTGTGTAAGTTAATGATGGCAAACCTCCACAGGGTCCTCCAGACTGCTAGAAATCTTACCGTCTCCCCACAGGGCTCAATGTCCCACAGCCCGAGACAATCGCACACCTTCTCTTTTCTCCCTCATGTCTCCAAAGGTCCATGCCACCCTTGCCCATGCTCCCGAGCTGCTGGCCTCCCTCCTGCGTCACTGGAAGCCACCGGCCTGACCTCTCCTGCCATTTACTCCTCCCATGTGCTCAGGTAGCACCCCCCAGGCACAGGTGGGCGGGCGGAAGAACGGTCTAAAAAACGTTGTCTTTTGGCATTAAGTTCTCTTGGCTCTCATGATCTGCATGCTCCTCCAGTCTTCTCCCCTCACTGCCTGCTGCTTTTCACGTCTGTCAGGGACCTGCCTGCACCATGCATAACACCTTTGGGCTCCTTAGGCTCAGCCTTGGCCCCCTCCCAGCCTTAGCCCCCGATACCCACCCTCCCACCTGAGATGCTCTTCCAGGCCCTGGACCAGTGCAAATCACCCATTTTTCTCCAATACCCAGAGGGAGGCCTCTAGCCCAGCTCTTCCTGATAGCTCCACCTGAACGTGGGAGGTACAGCCTATTCCAGAGCACCCTAGGCTCTCCTCTGGACCACCTCCAACCCAGTTTCTCGGGCCAGATGTTGAGAAGTCATCCTTGTTCCCTGTTATCCTCGCCTTCATCAGTCCCTAGGGCCTGCCTAGCCCCCTCCAAAGCCCATCTACTCCCAAGCCTTGCCCACTGCCACTCATTCACCAGAGACCCCTGCAAGGGCCACATGCACTCCCGCCCTGACAGTCTGCTTCCCACCCAGGAGAATCAGTGAGCTTCTTCCCCACAGTTCTTCCTCTTTCTTGTTGAATACTGTATTATTATGAATAGATGAGGAGCTCAATACAGTAACAATATTTTTAAAAATCGCCATGAAAGAATAAAAAGCTGTTAGATACCTTTTAATGCCACCCTGTCATCCTCTGCTCCAGTCCCCAACAAGTAACTTCTTAAACCATAATTCCACAGAATCACTCCTCTACCAAAAACTCTACTGGGGCTCACTGCACCTAAACCCCGTCTTAAGACAGCTCAAACTCCAATGGCCTGGCTTACGCGGCTCTTCACGCCTCCTCCCTCCCAGAGCTGCTCAGTGTTGTCCAAGAAAACCAGGCTGCTTCTCAGAGCCACTGAGTCACCAGAGTCAAGAAGTCCCCACTCCAGGGGCTCATGGCCATCCAGGCATCTCCACTAAGAGTGCATCCACGTGGGGAAAGGTGGTTCCCCAGGCAGTCAGCAGATAAACCACTTCTAAAAATATCAACAACGCTTAGGCTACAGCTTCCCTTTGAGTTGCTACTTATAAACGTTTACAATAAAATGCAGGTGCACAAAATCCAAAACTGAACTTCTACCATGTTTTGCTTTGTGGGCTTAGCCTGGCCCATCCAGAAGGGCACAAAGGGACCTCACAGCCTGTGAGCAGCAGTCACAAGCAATGAACAGGAAGGCTTGTGGCCAGAAGGGGCATGTAGACCGGAAGCCAGGTGTAGTAGCCTCTGCAGAGATAAAGAGGGGCTGGGTTTTTCACCTGTTAAAGCACCCTACCTCTTGTGCCTGGAGCGATCAAACAACCAACCTGCACCTGCCAGTTAAGTGCTCCAACTCAACCGAGACAAACTGTTCAACTGACTTGGACACTCCAGATGACCCAAACTGTCCTGGGCGCTTAACAGTGTGTGGTCCGGCCTGGTCTACATTCGCTGGAGTCCTGGAACGCCACCCTGGTCCCAGCGCCACCCTTCCCTAGGTTGTTCCAACAGGCCGAGCGCCGCGGGAACAGACGGAAGGCGGAGCGCGGGACCCGGGGGGCTCCGGCGGCCCGCGGCTCACGCTCGGCCGCGTCCGTGCGGTGGGACGGCTGCAAACCCCGCTCTACCCACCGCACGTCGGAGCCCTCCTTCCACCATCGGCCCGCCTCGGGCCTCGCTGCCGCCGAGCGGCGAGCGGGCCCCACCTGGGGCCGCCTCCACGTGATGTCCTCCCGAAACTGGGCCAGCGGCGTGGACAAGTTGAAGAAGAGCGACGACTCGGCGGCGGGGAACGCGGCGTCCCGGAAGAGCTCCCGCGCCGGCGCCTGGCCCCGGCCCGCCCGCATTCTCGGCGCCAGGGGCTCCCATCTGCGGCCGCTGACCGGCCACCGCCGTCCCGCGCCTGCCCCGCCCTCCGCACCTGCGGGCGCCCTCGGCCGCGGGGCCCTCCCGCTCCGTCGCCTGGCAACCGGCCGCAGCCAACCGGGCGCGCCGCTCGAGTCACGTGGCGCGGCAGCCCAATCGCGCGCGGACGCTAGCAGTGCGAGCCGCCCGTCCGAGCTTGGGGCTCCCGGGCTCGGCTCTCGCGAGGCTGCGCCGTCGCTGTGGTGTCGCTGCCATAGGCTCGGCCGCCCAGGGCCGGCGGGAATTCTGCCTTCTGGACGGGGAGCCCGGCTTCTCCAACTCGAGCTTCTGGAGCCACAGGGACCCGACAGGGCGCCCGGCTCGAGCTAGCGCCGCGGACTACAAATCCCAGCATGCAGCACGGCTCCCACAGGGCGCCTCTCCTTCCGGCGCCGGGCCGCTATTCCGGCTGCGCCGCCCGGGACTTCCGGTTGTTGGGAGACGCCGAGGAGAAATTACCTGAGCGAGTTGCGTGCGCCCGAGGGCATAGCGGGGTCCGTAACTGCTCCGGTTGTGCCTAGGGGTCCTGGAGAACGAGCGCTTTGAGGGGTCGGCGCCGCCGGGGCTGGGCGTTTGTCTCCAGGCGGTTTGGGTCGGAAGCCCTGGTCCGGAGGGCCGGGCAGGCGGCCGCAGTGCTCTCTGGGTGCGCGGCCGGCCGGCGTCGGTCTTGCTGGCCGGGTAATGATCGGAACGTGCGGTGACAGCTCACGGCCGCTCCCCGCCACGGGGCAGTAGGGCAGAGGCCCCACGACCTGCTCCAGGACCTCGCCCTCGCGGCAAGGACCTGTCTTTGCCCGTTGCCAGAAAGGAAGCGCGTCAGCCAGAGGCTTGTTTTCTGCCTGACCCGCCAGCCCGTTTCATGGAAGCTGAAGCGTAGGATCAGGCAGGGGAGAAGAGGGCCCCATCCTTGTAGTGACACCTGTCTGCCACCCGATAGTGCGGCTCAGATTTTGCCTACTCAGTCTTGTAATCTGAAAGGTAGTCAGAACAAAGCTGTTTTTCTGCAGTTGGGTAAGAAAAGGCCCTAATGCTGGAAGAGAAACTGAACCTGGCCCGGAGCCCCTGCCCTTAACTTCTGTCTGCCTTGGAGTCCCAGATTCCTGTGACAGCTGCAACTCTTCCCGGTGAGAGGCTGGACAGGGCCTGCATTAGGAACAGTGTTCCACGTGCCATGAGGCTGTGCCACCTTGGTCGTGCGAGTCCCAGCCCCATGGTTTGGGGCTCAGGATACTCATCTTGTGAACGTTCTAGAAGAGGAAGTTACCAATAGCCCAACCCCTCTCTGGGACGCTTTTTGCTCATTCAGCACAGATGGTGCTGACTTCCAGAAGACAGTTCTGACTCTGGCTGGCTGGTGGCTGCACCAGACCTAACAGGAATCAGGAGGGACCTGGGCTGTTTCACTTGGGAGTCCTAGGGGAGTGAAAGACAGATTTCTTCCCTGTCCCAAGTACTGAGCAACTGGCTCACCCTGTGTGATTAGCAGAGCTGGGACTAACTTGGATTCAGACTTATCTGAGGCTTGCTGTGCCACTTACCCATGTTGACAAGCTCTGGGAGAGCAAGCAGATTCTTTTGGCCACATCCATGTCAAGGGCTGGGCCTATGCCCAGAGCCAGATCCCCAGGATCTGGAAGGGGCCAGGAGACAGCTGGTGATGGGTAGGCAGCAACCCAGGCCTGCAGAATGAATGAGTGACTAGCATTGCTTCCACTTTAATTAGGGATGGCATTAGGTCAACTCTGGTCTGCTCACATTCTTACAATTTATGCCCCATGGTCCTGTCCACTGCCCCAGAGTGCAGAGATGCTCCCTCAATTGATTTGGAGAGCTTTCTCCTCTTCTTCCTGGGTTCACCCTTATCCCTGAACAGAGTGGGTCTCTGGCTCCTGGGGTACCAGGAGAGGTTGGAAACAGCCTGGGGTGATGGGCTAAGAAGGAGTATGGAGGTACCTGGTTCTTCATACTAGTTCCCAAAACTGAGCTCTGAGACTGAGCTGTTTATTTAAAGTCTCAGAGCCTTCACACAAGGAACACCTCATAGCACCATGTTGTCTGGGAGCTGCAAGATGAGGAACCATCAGGCATAACATTCTCCATGGTGACCCCAATCCCAGCAGAGTCCTGTGTCTGAAACACATCAAGGAGCCTAAAAACTGCCTGCCTTTTTCCTTCATGCTGCCCCATCTGTTCTGCCTGGTTGACTGCCCTTATTTTTCAAGAGAATGTTCTCACTTCCCTAGCCAGGGGTCTTCTGCTGAACCTTCCTCTCCATTTGTTTGGTGAGCAGTATCTGGGCACTTCTCTGCACTGGTCATGACATTCTCATGGAGATAGAGATTGAAATGTGCTGCCTGCAAATCGCCCATAGGTGGATAAAGGGAAGTAAGTGGCAAACCCAGGCTGAAGGAGGCAGAATTGAGGTACCCTAGTGAGAGACAGGCACAGCCAGAGGAAAAAGGGACACACACTGCACTAAAGGCACAGCCTGTTTTGTCAGACTGCCACGTTCTGCTACATACCCCACAAGATGCTGTCATCTCTACCAACAGGAACCCTGGTTTCAGTTGTTTGGTTTCTGGTAGCTAAGTCAGCTGGGGAATTTGGCCTCTTCCCAGCTCCAAGGTCAGATGTTCAGAAAGGACCATGTGCCCCTTGGCAGTGAGGCACAAGAAGCAATCTGGGGGCTGCTGGGGAGGTCTTCCTTCCATCTACAGAAGACACAAGAGCATACATCCTCTTCTGCCCGCAGATGCCAGCTTGTGTGGATGGAGTGCAAGAAACTATTACAGCAGGCTGGCAACCACATGGAGACAAGCCAGAGGGCAACGAGCATGCTGCTGAGGACCCGGAGCACGAAGAATGAACCTAGGTCTCTGACAGTACTGCTGAGCCCCTGGGTTGGTCAGGTCCAGAGTCACCTCACCTGGGCTTCTTGGCGTATGGTACTATTGATGCAGTTTTACTGTTGGAGTAATTTTGAGTTGCATCTTTCACTGTAGCAAGACAGACATGCAGGCCTTCTGTATTAACTATGTACAATTGCCTAACAAGTTACCCCAAAACTTGGTGGCTTAGAACTGCCAACATTATCACAGTTTCTGTCAGGAATTTGGGAGCAGCTCATGTGGGTAGTTCCGGCTCAGGATCTCTTGGAAGATGAAAGTCAGATGCCAGGCCAGGCTGAGCTCATCTGAGGGCATGGCTACAGCTGGAGGATCCATTCCAGAGTCATATGAAACCCTACTTCCTTACCATCTGGATGCCCATGACACTACTTGAACATCCTTACAACATGGCCTCTGGTTCTTCCAGAGCAGATAATTCAATAGAAAGGGAAAGTGGAGGTTGAAGCGTATTGTATGGCCCGTCTCAGGTGGTGTGTTCTGTCCTCACATTGCATCATTGGAAGCAAGTCGCCAAGTCCAGCCATGCTAGGAGAGGAGTGTTGATACTTGTGGCAGTGTTTTAAGACCCCTGCAGGCCCAAGGAATGAGATGAGGGGGGATGGCATGTGTGGAGGACCAGTGCAGCCACATCCTCCAGGGAGGGCCTGTGTTGCAGGCCCAAGGCTTATATGTGGTCCAGAGGTGAGAAACTGGGACATTAAGATGAAGAGAGACCACATGTTTTCATTTTTAAAAATCTCTCACTGCTGTGTGCTCAGAGAAGCCCTTGAGCCTGTGATCCAGGAGAAGCCCAGAGTCTGCTATAGCAGTGAAGGAAAGAGATGTGGTATTTTAGAAGGCTCTTGGTGAGCTAGGTATGATAGAACATGCCTGTTATTCCCAGTGATTTGGAAGCTGAGACAGGAGGATGGCAAGTTTAGCAATTTAGCGAGAGCCTGTCTCAAAAAATAAAAAGGAATGGGGATGTAGCTTGGTGGTGAAGTTCCCCTGGGTTCAATCCTGAGTACCCAGGAACAAAAGGCGCTTAGTGACTAATCATCACAAGGAGGGATTGCAGGTGTTGGCAGTGGTGGCACCACCGGATTGGAAGGTAGATTACCTTTGTGCCTTGTCAGATTAGGAAGCCAGTGGGACAAAGAACAGTGGGAAATGCCCTGATGTGTCCGTGGGCTGGGAATGCACGCAGCTTCGTTTGCAGGTCTGAAATGCCTTCGTTTCAGGCCCATGAACCAGTGAAGGCCTCCAGCCCATGTTGGCCACCCGCTGAGGAGCAGGTCTGATGTCATGGCCCTGCAGGCACCAGGCACCCATTGCTTTAAGAAAGGCCTTGCCTCCAGGATCCTCATGGGGGTAGAGCAGTGGGAGGCGGGTGCTTGCCTGTAGCAAGGTCCTGGGCCTGCAGGGCTGGTTTTCACTATGCATGTCCTGGGGCTGAGTGCCCCTCCAAGCACGAAAAGTGACAGGACCCTGGCACCTGCCCCAGTGGACCTAAAAGGAGCCCTAGGCAGGAGCCCAGGCTCCAGAAGCCCTAGTGCTGTGAAGCAAAGATCATCTGGACTTGCCCAGCTAGAGCCCTGGCCCTTATTGCAGCCTCTGCTTCCTCATCTACAGCCCCATGGTAGTGCCCATAGGACAGTCTCGAGGATTAAATTAGGAACTGGACACAAAGCAGGGGGCCATCCTGGGCCATAGGGAGTGATCAGTGAAGGTACTGTTCTTGGCCTCCAGGGGTGGTCAGTGGCATTCAGTCCTGGTCCTTGGAGAACAGTCAGCAACAGTTATGGTCCTGGGCTTTGGGGGGTTGCCAGTGACCCAAGCATGGATCTCCTTTCTAGGAAATTTTCTCAGATGGTACAGTAGGGGTGGGGTCCTAGCACCTTTCCCAGACTAAAGATTCCAGTTAGAGGAATCCTTCCAGGCACAACTAGAACGGGAATTGTCTTGGTCTTTCCTGCAGCCCATAGCTGACTTTCCAGGGACAGTGAAGAGGGTTCACTTGGGCAGACTCCAAAGACTTGAAGGGATGAGCTGTGTTTGAAAATGTTGAGGTGCTGCTCATGCATCCCAGAGGTAGGCATTCCTGTCCTGTTTTATGAGTGAAGACCCCATAACTCAGTCATGAGAGCAGGCCTTGACTGAGGACCATACAGCAGGAAAGACTAGCAGCTCTGGAGAGGAGCACCTGTGTTTCACGCCAGGCAGGCCCAGCTCACTGCTCACCACTGCACAGAAAGGGCTCTTTTTTGGTGATATTTTAGATTAAGACTTGTTTTTTTCCCATTACAAAAACAGTACATGGTCTTTATAGGATTTTTTTTTTTTTTTACCTGTTATCCTAAGGTGTGTTCTTAAACTTTATTATGAACATCTTGCAGACAGTCTTCACAGTTGGCTTCAGTCCTTAGAGGTGAGCAGATTGTAGATGTGGGCTGTTCATTGAATACACTTGAGAAACTCGGGGGCGGGGGGAGGGTTGTTTATTCATTCATTTTGAACAAAGAGAGTGCCCTCTGGGTGGCAGTGATCTCTGAGCACTCTGCCTTGGCCTACCAAGAGCCCTCTCAGGTCCTGTGCTGAGCCTGGTAGTTCTGGCCACACCCTCACCACGATCCATACATAACTGGGATGTCCCTGCCCATCCCCACACTTGGCTGTGATTTCCCTACTCTTGGGAGTCTGTTCTCCCAGTGTCTGACCAAGTGATTATTCATGGGGTAAGAGGGTGGGGGAGTAGTCTTAGCAGCTGACATCATATTCCTCTTGGTACAAGAACAGTTTTTGTTAGGGAAACCTCCAGGGGTGCTTGGGTAGGTAGGTTTCTGGGGGCATGGCTCTTCCTGGCTGGGTGGCAAGGGCTGATGGGGAGAGCAGAGAGGCAAGAATCAAAGGAGAGAATAGCTACAGAAAAGTGAGGCTGGAGCCTTGGTGGGGTGAGGGCTCTTGCTAAGGCCCCTAGGTATGACAAGAGGGACAACTGGCAGAGGATTAGGATACCTTGATCAAATTTAATTTCTTTGTGTAGCTTTATTGTTCACTTCTTGACCTCAAAGCCTTAAGTAGTTTCTACTACTTTTTCTTGATATTCTAGCCTATGAATTTCTTCTTCATTGTGACTATTCTGCAGAGTTTTCATTCTATTTCTTTTAATAATTACCTTTTTAAAAATTCCAAAGTCTTTGGCTGTTTTTTCATTATTACCTGTTCTTGTTTCACAAAGACCTAGTCCTATCGATAGTTTATTTCACATGCACACAGACACACAAATACACACACCATTTGTCTGATACTTTAATGTGTTCTTAAAGCCCTCTTCTGATTATTCAATTGTTTCCTCAGGTCTAAGTTTGGTTGACTGAGCATATTATCCTTTTTCACATGTTTACTAACCCAAGTGAGTGACTCTCGGTTGTACCTTATCTTTATACTGGAAGTTCCCACTCATTGTGTCCAAAAACTCTGGCCAAGGAAGCAAATACCACCAGTAAGTTCTATTAAGAGTAGGGAAAGGGAGAGAAGCACTTAGGACAAGTCTGACTCAGTGGACATTGACTGAAAGAATCAGAAACCTTTATCTAGACTCTAAGGACTGGAGAGGCTCCAGCAACAGGGCTGAACATGCAAACCCTTCTCCTCCTCACACTGCTGCCGCAGGCTTCAGCCCTCCAGCCTGCCTCTGGAGGCCAGTCTCTTGCATCAAGGCCTCGTCTCCTTTCCAATACCACCCTGGCTCCACTGACCACTCTCTTCCTACCTGCTGGTGAGCCCCTACTGTTCTTAAATGCAGTTTATTTCCCAACATTCTGGCCTCAGCTCTTCTGGTGGTAATTGGTGCTGTCTTCCAAATACCCCCACTGCCATGCCCAGGCTAGGGTGGTGGGCCTGCATGAACAGAAATGATGCAAGCCCCTCCACAGCTCTCGTTTTCCTGGCACAGTGCCTGGAAACCCCTGGATATTTCTTCCATCAGCACCCGGAGGAGAAGCCCAGCCCACCCTGCCAGCTGAGGTGGCCCTGCAGCCCGAGAGAGAAGGGAGCTTCCCTGCTGCAGACGCCAGTGCCTCAGCATTGCCCATGGCTCCAGCAATCCAGCCTGACAGAACACAGGCATGCACTGGCCCGGCTGGGCTGTGGCTGTGAGCAAACACGGGTTTGGAACGCTGGCTCACCCGTGAGGACTCACGAAGCAGGTGGTGCGTGGATGCACAGGTATGGCTAGCAGAAGAGGTTGGGAAGCAGGTTGGAGTGAGGGCTGGTCACAGGCTGCCTTGCCAGGGCCCACAGGAGACGAGCCGATGGCACAGTCCAGGCTTGGGAGCTTGAGAAAGGCATCGCGCAGACCAGGGGTGCAGGGCTGTTTTCAAATGGCACACCTCTGCCCCCTGATGGTAGGGTGCAGAGCCAGGACAGAATGGCATCAAGGATGGTATCCTGGATGTGATCCCAACTATAGCTCTAACTGCTAGGTGTTGCTTCTGACAGATCCAAGGAGTGTCTGGAGGAAGCTGTGGGTGCAGCTGTGGTGCCAGATGCTGGGGTCAGGAAGCTGGTACACCACAAAGGTGTTGCCTTGAGTAATCGCCAAAGAAACCATGAGCCTGGGATTAGTCTGACTGGAGACCTGAAGGCAGCTTTCACAGGGAAGAGGCTGCTGAGGAGGCCTTTGGGCCCCACGCTGGGGTGAGGCCAAGGAGACAGCAGAAGGGCGGGTCCTTCTGAGGATGGCGTCTAGGTCCAGAAAGCGTGGCGAGTCAGTGGGCTCTCGGTTGTGCTCACCCACAGGGCTGAGACGGTGACACCCCTCCTGTGTAGGGCACCACTGCTTTTGTCCCCTCCCTGTCCAGTGCTTGGTGTGAGGGTCTGCTGACCTTTGGGTTCCTATCCCTGGAAGGACTACGCACATGAACCATCTTATGGAGAGGTGACCCAAACCCAGTCCCAAGTTTTTGGCCACAACTTGGGGGATACTTAGACTGTCTCCCCTGGAGGACGGGAAGGTATATCCTGAACAGGAAAGAGGGTGCATGAGACAATTGGTGACCAGGGACTGGAGGGAGGCCAGCCAGCTGGGACAAATGTGTCACCTCCAGGCCACAGTTTCTCAGGTAGTCAAAGTTCTGTGTGGTCCAGATGGTGGCCCTGCTGCCAGCCTGTCTTGAGTGACTGAGTTGTGCCACCCACCACCTGTGAGCAGAGCTGCCTTTGTCATGGTGGGAACATCAAACTCCACGGCCTACCACCATGGTGGTGACCCTGTCTTGGGGGACTTCCCACAGTTCCTACACCCTTGACCTCCAACTTACCCTTGCCACTAATGCTTCCTCTTGCCCTTTAGAGCAGACCTATCACCAAGGCCAAACTCAGGTGACAGTCCAGAGTGGGGTGTGACAACATGCCTCTCTGCAGGTCCTGGAGAGGCTGTGCTCAGACCCAGGAGGCCTGGCAGAGGGCAAGGGAGGCCTGCTGCTGTGGGCTCCTGGGCAGCACTTGCCCCAAGCCCCAGCCCCACACAGGGCAGCTGGGTGGAAGCAGAGGACAGGCATGGGGACAAACAGAAAGGGAGGTCAGGTCTGCAGAGTGGAGGTTTAATGCGACAGTCACTGTGGTGCCCACCGCAGCAGCCGTGGGCTAGAGTACCCTGCCTGGTGCCTTCCAGCAGGTGTGGCCAAGAGCACCAGCACCACCCCTTTCCTGGGGGGGCAGGATGGCTGTGCTGCCACCCCAGGCAGCTGGGAGGACAGGCTCTCTTGGCCTGCAGGCCTCTGGGGCCTGGACCCCATGTGCTGAGGGGCCAAGGCTCCCCATGGGCTTGAAAGACTCTCCTCAGAGATGCCCATTCTCTCCTTCCGTCCCGTGCCCCCACAGTACGGGTACATTAGTGTCCTCGTCCCTCTGCCAGGGGACAACTGCGGCATCCAACCCCAGGGACAGTGCAGGGTTCTGGGGGAGGTGTGCTCCAGGGGCAGTGCAGCCTAAGTCTGCAGACGTAAGGCACAGTGTGGTGGTGGCCGTGAGGCTGCGGGGCTGTCCTGGGGAGGCGTCCAGCAGGTGCGGGTGCCCGGGCTGGGCATGGCTGTCAGTGTTGAGGTGGGAGGCATGGTGAATACGGCCAGTCCTGCGGCCCGCAGTGCAAGAGAGCTGGGGCAGGGGGAGCCCAGGCCCTTGGGGCTGCCGCGAGACACAGTCCCTGTCCCCAAGACCCCAGCCTGGGAGAGCCCACAGGAGGGGCTCATGGGCCCGGGCAGAGCTCGTGGCCAGAGCTGAGGCACAGTCATGGCGGCCCGGGTCACAGAAGGCACAATCTTGGTGTCTGGGAGGTTGAGGGTTGGCCCAACATCAGGGCTAGGCAGACACGTTGACATCCCTGAGAGAGATGGTGCTACTGGGGGCCTCGTCCCCGAGCAGCAGGGCTGCTGAGTCCGCCTCCGCCTCTGCCCTCGCACTAGCCAGCTCAGCTCTGGGCTCAGTGCTGGGCTCAGCACTAGGGCCCAGCCCTTGGGACAGGATCTGCTGGATGGTTCTGCGCAGATTGGGGTGCAGCCGGCCCTGCGTCTGATAGAAGACCTCCAGCGCAAAGGACTTGAGGGCACCAGTGCAGAGGTCCTCATACAGCGGGATGGTGTACATGCGCGACATCTGTGGGGACACTAGGTCACACTGGTGGGCTCCCAGGGCCTCCCCCACCAACCCGCTGCAGACCTTCCCATCTCTAACCTGCTCCAGCTGCTTCATCAGGGCCTTAGCCTGGGCTTGGAGCCCCAGGTCCCTCATCAGCCTCTCACCCTGACCTCACACTCCATGCTGGTTGGGCATAGGGCTGGAGGGGTGCCACAGGGAAGCCATGGCCCACAGGCTGGGACCTGCCGCTGTCGGAGGAGCTTGGGTGCCCCTGTGCCCATCTGGGAGCTGATCACCAGGTTGGAGGCCCAGCCAGCTCCAGGCTGTGGGCAGACACCCTTGGACACAAGCTCCCAGCTTGGGCCTTCTTGGTCTCTACAAGGACTGGTCGGGTCCAGGCTGCCCTCTGAGCTTAGACCTCTCTCCCCTGACTCTGGCCTGTTTCCAGCCCAGACCTCCAAACCTTCCCACCCAGTTCTCTGAGCAGTCGGGCTGGGGAAGGGGGCTGGGCCCCCAAGGTGACCCCAGGCAGGTGGCTGCACCTGGTTCTCCAGGAAGCGCCGCACCCGGTGGAGGTCAGGGTAGTAGTCGTTGCGGACGACAATCTGCAGCCAGCGGATGCGGATCTCGGCGTTCATGGAGTCCAGCAGGGAGGAGTAGCACTTGGACAGGCTCATCACCACCTCTGTGGGGCAGCAGCAGGTCAGGGCCAGGCAAGTGCCACTTCCCCCCAGGGCCACCCTGCTGGCTGAGGACCCACCCTGGGGCAGCGGGGACCCGTCTAGGAGCCGGTCCAGGAAGAGCGCCGTCTGGAAGGTCCTCCACTTGGAGATGTCAACGGCACTGGCTGAGGCTGCTGCCTGATCCAGGGGCTCTGCGGTCCACAGCTGGAACAGGGCCTCCACAGGCCGGGTCAGGCTGGACCCCTGAGACAGGTCTGGCTCGGCCAGTGGTGGGCCTGTGGCATTGAGCCAGCGCTCGAACTCCAGCCCTGCAGAGAACAGCCGTCCTGGAGTCCCACCCAGCCTGCCCAGGAGACTCCAGCCTTAGAAAGTGTCCCTGGGCAGGTGGCTGGCTCCAGGACATGATGCCCCCAGGGTCACCTCTAGCCAGTGCCTGCCACTTGAAGCCCCTGGAGAGACTCCTGTGAAGGATGGCCCTCTCTAGGCCCAGCCTGGGTACAAGACAATTAAGTACTTTAATTGTAACTTCAGTGTGGGAGGTGGTAACACTGCAGAAAGTGACATTCCTGCTCTAAAGCAGTGGCACCAGGCAGCTGTAGGGGGCTATCCCCCTTACCCCTGAAAAACTTGGTGTACTTAGGGACCTTCCAGAATCTAGGGTCCCCATGCCCAGATCTCCCAGCTATACTTAATTTCCTTCTGGAAAATTCTGGCCCCTCCCTGGATTTCACGACCCTCTAGCTCCTTCCTTGACCCCCAAGCCCTCAGACCCTCTGGGAAGCCTGGGGCCTGGTGCCCTTGGTTCCTAACTCAGCCTGCTCCACCTGAGTGCTGCCTCCTCCAGGAGGGGCTCCCCCACAGGCTGGGAAGCACACCCTCCTGTTCTCACGGTTCCAGGCCTGGGCCCACGTGGTCAGTGAAGGGTGACTGAAGGAAAGATGTGACTGATGGGCTTTTCTCCGGGTAGAGCCAGCATCTTGGGCAGCACAGGCCTCCACCCTCACCTGCCCGGCAGTCTACACTCTGCTCCTTCAGCTCCGGGAAGAAGCTCAAGAAGGAGTCCAGTAGGTCCTGGGCCACCACGCTGGTGAACTTGTACTTTTCCACGTAGGCCTGTGTGAGGAGGGGCAGGGCTGAGCAGGCCTGGAGGGCTGGGCGTGCCTGGCCCCTGCCAGAGCTGGGCCTTCACAGAGCCTCCGGGTGTGTGCCATGGGAGGGCGGCCTCCAGCCCAGCAGGGAGAGCAGCAGAGGCAGGCGGCCGTGCCTCAGCAGGCTAGGTCCTAGTTGGGCTCTTGGTCCCCACTGATTCCACCCTCCACCCAAGACAGGGTAGCCCTGTGTGCTGGGGTGGGGCTCAGGCAGGAGGTGGCAGGTCCAATCTGCTCACTCGGAGAAAGTCATCGAAGCGCTGGGGGTCTCCGCAGAGCTGGGACAGGTAGTACACGAAGCAGTAGCCCTTCTCGTAGGTGAACAGGTTCATCAGGTGGCTGGGGTTCACTCCTGCAGGGAACACCTTGTCTGGGCTGGCAGGAGAGGGGAGGGCTGTGGCTGCACTAAGGAGCAGGACGGGCAGAGGGCCACTGTCCCTCACCCTGGGTGTACAGGGATGGGCCTGGCCCTGCCCTGCCTGGGGGCTCAGGCACCAACAGTGGCAGGCCAAGGAAGCCCGGAAGGCCATTCCTGGGCTGGGGACACCCATCCTGGCCCTGGTGGGGATTCAGCGTAGATAGGGACAAAGAAGCCCCACCTGAGCAAGCCAAAGACAGGGAAGGAGGCCCTGAGTGGTGGCATTGACAGGGTCCCAGGCACAAGCCTGGTGGGAGTGGGCACCTGGCTCCAGCTTGACCTGCAGCTTGCTGACCGGACTGTCCTCTCCAAGGAGCCTCATCTGCCTGTGCAGGGCGTCCAGGCGGAAGGCTGTCTCCAGGCAGGTGAAGGCAGCACCTGGGTGGGCAGGTGAGGGCAGATGAGGGCAGGTGGTAGAGTTGGGGGCGGCTGCTCCCTGCCCTGAGCCTCGTGGGCCAGACCCCAGAGGACAGCAGGACACAGAACACGGGAGGCTGGACCAGCTCAGTGCCCCTGGTGGTGCCCGGAGGTGCCTGAGCTGCTCCAGACCCTTTGGGCGGTACCATAGGTCTCCGTGGTGATGCGGCGCTGTGCGTAGGTGGCCAGGCCCTCGCTGAGCCACATCTCCTCCCACGTGGCATTGGTAACGGCGTTGCCAAACCAGCTGTGGGCCACCTCGTGGATGACATCAATGACCAGGAACTCGTCACTCTCCAGGATGGAGGAGATGATGAAGGTGAGGCAGGGGTTCTCCATGGCCACGATGGGGAAGGAGGGCGGCAGGAAGACGATGTCGTACCTGTGCCATGAGCGCAGGGTGAGGGCACGGCCCCGCAGGCTCTCCCCGGGGCAGCCCCAGCCCTGCAGGGGCTCCTTCTTCCCAGGAGATGGGTGGCGGGGCCCAGGGCGGGCCCACTTCCTCCTGCAGAGGACAGGGATGGCCTTCACCACGCGGTGGCAAGGCCACCTGTGGATAGAACATACCTGCCCCACATGTACGGCCCGTAGAGCCGCTCCGCTGCGCTGAGCCACTGCTCCACCACCCCGGACAGCTTGCTGGTGGCCGTGGGCAGGAGACATGGTTCTGCCCACACGCGGCTCCTGCAGCAGGTGGAGAGGTTGGGCTGAGGCTCACCAGCCCAGGCCTTCTCCCTGCCTCGTCTGGCCTGGCTGACCGCTCAAGCCCACCACCCTAGACAGGGGCCACACTGGCCCTTCCCACAACAGGGGTGGACCTGCACTCTGTGACCACTCACACTGCTTTATGTCTGACCTGAAGGGACCTGCAAGGGCACGTGGCTGCACGTGGCCTGGATGCTCAGGCGGGTAGAGCACTGGACAGGTCAGGCTGTCGGCTCTGAGGATGTGTGGACAGGGAGGGTCTGGCAGCTGGCCATGCACCTGCAGCCCAGGGGCCTGGGCGGGGCAGCTGTGGGCACAGGGTGCAGACCCAGGCCATGGGGGGCTCTGCCTGGGGCCTGGACCACCTTGGACAGGAGGCCTACCTGGGTCCGACGTCTGCTGGCTTGAGGTCCCCAGCCACAAGGGCCACGAGGTAGGCAGGGACAGGGTGCTCCATGTGGAAGCGGTAGACGCCCTCTTCCTCCAGGTACACACTCTGGGTGGCACTCATCAGCACCTGCACCCCTGATGGGGCCTGCAAGGGGGCCAGCTGAGGGTAGGTGGCCGACCAGGCAGGGCACTCACCTCTCAGGGCAGGAAACCCCCTCTCTGTGATAGGGACCCAGGTCCCCACCAGGGAGCCCTATGCCCTCCAGTGGGGGCTCCTGCAACTTAGGTCCAGGAGCTTCCCATCCACGAAAGGGAACCCCACATCCCCGTCAGACAGCCCGATAGGCCATGCTCCTGCCAGAAGACCTCTTGTCCAGTCAGGGCCTCACTCTGGTCTAGGAAGGGCCTTCATCAGGACTGCAACCCGGGCCACCCTCCCTGCAAAGCTGTCCCTCTGCACAGCGGGGAAGTGGGCTTCCTCTAGGACAGTGGCCCAGTGGCATCTGGGGCCATAGCCCAGGCAGGCAACAGTGAGGAGCTAGGCAAGCTCCCTGCTGACCAGCCAGGCCAGTGACCTCGGCCCTTCAGGCAGCCCCTGAAGGAAGCACAGGTGGCCCGACCTTGACGACAGCTGAGTAGGTGCACTTGACTGCAGGTGTGTCGAAGCAGGGGAAGAAGGAGCGGTTGCACACAGAGTGGCCCTGGGTGAAGACGAAGGGCTTGGCACTACCGTAGGTCAGCTCAGGGTCCAGCCACCAGATCTGCAGGCAGGGTGGAGTGTCAGCAGTCACCTAGAGCAAAGCTCTAGGCCCACAGCCTTGGGACAGGGACAGCGGCAGGAGAGGAAGGTAGAGGGGATATGGGAGGAGACCCTGTTGGGTTTGTCACAGGACACAACTCCTGTCCACAGCCTGCACCTGCCCACCTGGTGTCCTCCCTTCTCCTGGGCAGGGGAAACGGCAAGAGTTGCTGGCCTGAAGCACGGCCCGCAGCCTGCCCTAGTCACCAGGCCAGGCCTCGCAACAGGGAGGAGGCCATGCATCTGGGGGCCAGCCCAGTCCTGACAGGGAGAAGAGAAAGCCCTTTGTGGCATTATCTGAGCCTCCAAAGGACAACCAAGGCACAGCTAGAACCTGGGTCCAAACTCCCACAGGCTGGCAGCCAACATGGGCTTAGCCAGGATCACAGAAAGTAGGAAAACCAGAGCTTCCTTCAACCAGCACTGGCAGGAGTCAGCCCATCCCCAGGGCGGGCATTCAGGCCAGGGCAGCCAGGCAGTAAGCGAAGGGCCGGGCCTGGAGGTGGGTTGGAGTAGGGTGGCCTGGTTTGCCTTCCAGACGCTCTTCTCACTCACTCCAGGGCCAAGCTCCCCACGCCACTGCTGCTGAGACTTTCTGTACCCCAGAGGCTGAGGCCAGGCCTACCCCTGCAGAGGAGTGGCCACCTTGCTGCCATGTCCTGCACCCACCCTGCCCTCTACCAGGACAATTTGATTGCCAAAGCAAACTGAATTGACCCACTTTGGGGACCGAGAACATAAAGGTCCTCCCAGGCCACAACTGGAAGACATCTCCAACACTCCTTTAAAAGTGGGTAAATCTGCAATCAAAACTGACAGCTACCATGGGGGTAGTAGAGCCCAGACCCCGGAGAAGCCACCCCGCAGCCCCGAGAGCCCGGTGGGGCTGCCTTCCACGCAGACCTGACAGATTTCTCCCTTCTGGCTGCTCTGTCCCGTCTCCTCACCATAGCAAGCCTACAGGTGTCTTCCTTTTTCTGGTGGCCCCAGGGCTGCCCTAGAAACCTGTCCTGGATCCTTGTTTCAAAGTGCAGCCTCCTGGTCCTGCCCCACAGCTCTGGGCTCGGCAGGCCGGGAACCCAGGCCCCCATGTAGAGGAGTGTCCCTGCAGCCATCGGACGGCACTGCAGGTGTTCACTGGCCACGCTGGGAGGACAGCGCTCCCCACTCCCCTTCCGTACCTGCTCTGCTCCTGCAGCGCCCTTCCCTCCCCAGTGGCCCCTTGGGCTCTACCCAGCTCTCACTCCTTAGCCTCAGTGGTATGCCCTAGATTGAGAGGCTGGGTTACTAACCCTGCCCCAGAGGTGGGTTACTATGCCCCAGCAGGGCACCCAGTGACAGCAGCTGAGCATCTGGTGAAGGAACAGGTCCATGGACTCCAGATGCTGCAGGTTGGGGGAAAAAAGCTGTTCTTGCTGGGGTGTGAGGGCAGGGACCAGGGTCTGCAGCCCCCTCAGGCAGGGCCTGCGGCAGGGGGAGGAATAACTCCTTCTGCACCCCCACTTGGCAGAAGGGCAGGCTTAGGGGCATAAGCCCTGAGCTCTGCAGTGCTTGCCTGCGATGGTGGATGCCCAAAGCTAGAGTCCACTCTGCTTCTGCAAATGGACTAGCTCACAGGTCAAGCCTTGTCTCCAGCCCCTCAACCCTGGATCCACTCAGTCTGAGGGGACATCACCATTCCCTGCCTGAAACAATCCAAGGACACTCGGCAGGCCATGGGAAGCTGGGAAACAACGGGCATGCTTTGCACACCGGCCCTGGCCCTCCACTTGGCTGGCACTGGCAGAACAAGGCACATGGGGTCCAAGTGCACAGATGGGAGCCAGGGAAGGACGCTGTCCCTCAGTTCTCACTGGTCGTGCAGAGAGGCACACCCGACACCAGACAGCGCTGGACTGCACATGCAGGCCAGCCCTGCAGGCAGCTCCCGGGAAGCTGCAGGAGGCCAAGGTGTACATCTAACCTGGGCTTTTCCTGTCCAGTTGTCGCCTTGGCCCTTCCTGACTTCTGGCCTGTCCGTTTGGGTGCCCCAGGCAGTGAAAACGCGAGGCTCCCAGGGCCTCCAGGGCTGTGCACGTGCTGTGTGCGCACTGGGTGCCTGTGTGCTGCCATGCTTCCTGGGGCCCTGGCATGCACTACCCTGACTGGGGACTGGAAGGTCCTGCTCCATCCTGCAAGCCCACCATTGGCTCTGCAGTCACAGTGCCTCACATGGACCACGTGGCTTTTCTGGCAGGTCCTCCGCAGTGGTGGGTGCCTTGTGCCAAAAGCTCCGTAGAACCTAGTGCATCTGTGCTGGAGGCATAGAGCCCACCCACCTCAGCACACTGCCAGTCCAGCAGGGGAGCCCAAAGCCAAGCCCCTAGGTCCACAAGCCTCTCCTCTGCCTCCCACTGGCACTGGCCTTCCCTTAGCCCTCCTCCAGAGCAGATGTGGGTGTTCAAGCCCTCTGAAGACCCAGGTCATGGGATGCCCTTCTGCATCTGACATCCCCAGCCCCTCAACACCAGGCTCCAGCAGATGTATGGCTTGGCAGGTGCCCATCAGAAGCTGCTCTTGAACCCAGACAGGGACAACATTTGAACAGGGACCTCGTTGGGTGACATGCTGTCTCCTGTCCCCACGGCCACCTGGCCTGATTCTGGAACTCTATCCAAAGTTCCTAAGGGCTCACAGAAAGCAGCTGGGCATTGCAGAGGGCACCAGGGCAGGACTCCGGAGCCAGGCTGCCCCCACGTTCTCCGCAGGTGCCTCAGGTGCAGGGTGCAGATAAAGGTCTCCTGGCCTGGCGGCGCGGTAAGAAGCCACCTGGAGAGCCCCGCGAACCCCGCCGCCTCGCAGCCCTTGCGCGCACCCGGGAGGGACTCACGGCGGGGGCGTCGGTCGAGGTGTAGCGCAGGATGACCTGGAAGGGCTGGTGCGCCTGCAGCTCGGGCGGCAGAGTGACCGTGAGCGAGGAACCATAGTCGGTGAACGGGTCCAGCCTGAAGGCCAGAGGGCAGGCGGCGGGCTCGGTTCCGGACCCCTCGGGGAAGGCGGGCAGCGGGGGTGGCGGGGGCCCCGGCCCGGGGGCGGGGAAGGCGAAGGCGCAGGGCGTCTCGGCGGCGGCGGGGGCGCGGCGGAAGGCTGCCGAGTGCAGGCGCAGGGCCGGGTGCGCGTCGAGCACGAGCGCGCGGGGCGCGGGCCGCAGCGCGCACAGCTCGAGCACCAGGCAGCCGGCCAGCTCGCGCGCCTCAGGCCGCAGCTCCAGGCCCAGCTGCAGGTGGCGGAGGCGGAAGAGCTGCGCGCTGGAGGCCGAGGCCACGTCCAGGGCGGGCGGCGGCTCGGGCGGCGGGCGGGCGGGCGCGGCCTCCGCGCCGGGCGCCTTGCGGCAGCAGCACTGCGCCGCCATGGCCGCCGGCGCTAGGTGAAATCCATGGGCTGCGGCCGCGCCGGGCCGCGGGCGGCGGGCAAGGGGCGCCGGGCCGCGGCAGTGGCGGCGGCGGGGCGCGGGCACAACAGGAAGTCGCGCCGGGAGCCGCCCGGCCCGGCCCCGCGCCGTGCGCCGCCCCGCTCGGGCTCCGCTTGGCCGCCGCCGGGGGCGCTGTGCGCGGGGCCCGGGCCTGTGCGCCAGCGGGACGGGCTGGGCCCGGGGCGCCGGGCGCTGAGCGGAGAGGGCGCGGGAGCTAGGACGCGGTGACCCGGGGCCCTGTGTTGGGAGCCAGGGGCCGGGGCGCGCGGGGTACCCGTGCGCGCTCTCCAGCTCTGCGCTCTTTACTTTCCACCTGGCCGCGTATGGGAGACCCAGGAGGCGGGGTCACCGCTCTCGCTGGAGGTGGTCACCGGCCAGCTACTGCAGCAGCGGCTGCTGGGCCCAGACAACACCTGGGGTACCGGGAGGGCTGTCACTTGTGCGGTCTGCGTCCGGAGAGCGCAATGTCGGGAACTCGGCGCTGACCGTCCGTTTCGGGGTGCAGGCCCTGGGAGTGATTCTCGTGGTCCCCGACCCCCCTACCCGGGAGTCAGGCAGTTGCCCTGTCTGGCACGCAGTGTAATAGAGCCCAGGAGCCTCAAGGCTGAGCTAGCAGGTACCACAGCCCTTCCATGTGTGGCTGTTTATATTTAAATTAAGTACAATGAAATTCAGCTGTCAGTTAACCAGGCATAGTTCGGAGTCTACCTGTGCGTTGCGGGTGGAGGTGGGGTAATGGACGACAGGCAGATAATGCTCCCACCATTCGGGAAAGTTCTGCTGGGCCACGCTGCTCTAAAAGCTGGCACTGGGCGAGGGCAGACTGTTTTGGAACTGCATTCTGTGCTGACCGGACCAGGTTTCCCAGGGCCCCACTTGTACTCAGGCCTGGACTCAGAGACCTTGTCTCCTGGCAGGGTCTGCCTGATGCCCAGCACAGCCTTTGGAAAGAGTCTTGGAGTGGCTTTGGGGGCTGGGGCACATCCAGGAACCCCACACCTTTCTCCTGCTGGATCCAGGTGTGGCTGTAGCTTCATCCCAAGGTAGTGCTCAAGCTGTCTGGACCCGGTCTCTCAACCTGTAACCAACGTGGCCCTTCCTGCTGTTCTGGTGGGAAGACTCCTTCCCTGATGTGGGGTGTGAGCCCTGAGGCATCCCTTTGCATTTCCTGTGGCTCCTCAGGTCCCCATGTGACCTCTTAGCTGGGGGAACACTCCAAACTCTAGGAACCCCAAAGCTCCGTCCCTGAGAGGCAGAGGTCAGTCCTGCATCCAAGACAAGAGGGAAGAAACGGGTGGGATCACACTTTGCTGCCTTTAGGCGACCAGTTACCTGGTGGCCAAACATGCTGCCCAGATGATGGCCCTGGATTAAACTCTTTTAGATGACACTGTCAGTTCCAGCTGACTAGGTCAAGAGGAGCCCGAAGTCAGGACTACCCCAGGATGCTCCCAGTAGCCTTTTGGTGATCGGGGTCAGTGAAGCAGCTGTGACATGCCACATGCCCCAGGCATTCTAATGCATAGATACTGCACCCCCTCTTGACCTGGGGAGGCACCCAGGGGACTGAGTGGGTCCCTGGTCTCTCTAGGAGGTGGGCTCTCACTAGCAGGGCTCTAGCTGGCCAGCAGGACAGCAAAGGCCTCTAGAAGGACCTTACTGTCCTTGGGACGGGTCCTGGGGCTCTGACAAGAGTAGCAGCTGGGTAGTTCTCAGAATGGAACTGGTGGGATAGTGTCTGAAGTGACCTAGAGATACTCAGCCTTGCCTGGGTCCTGTGACCCTTGTACCCTAGTCACCTAGAGCAGGTCAGGGTGTGTCTGGTCCTGAGGGGAGGGCACTGGAGGCCTCACTGAAGGTGTCATGTGCAAGGATCAGCCAGGCACACCAGGTAAAACCCTGGGTCCAGGTTCCCCCTTCCCAGCAAGCACTGCAGCTTAGCCAGCCCAATGGAGACAGGTGGGACGGCTGAGAGACCAGGGGAAGCAAGCCTGGCCATGGGCATGGACATTGCTGATAAGTAACAGTGGCACCCTACATAGCCAGGGACCTAGGTCCAGGACAGAGGCAGGCCCCTCGCTGCTATCCCAGTAATTTGCTCACAGATTGTGCTTCCTATCCTCCTGGCTTCATTCCCCAGGTGGAAAGCTTCCACCTGTGGACTAGTGTCGTCCTTGCAGGAGGTTGACCCCACCCAGCTATTGGGACTCCTCAGTTGCAAACCCAGGGCTGCTCTGCAGGGTGGTGACTGATCCTGACCGTCAAGGGGGAGCGCAGCTTTGTGCTGACCATGAGGCAGGAGAAAGACCTCCCAATGCCCAGGCTGTGTGGTGCAGGTATGGAAGCCACTGGGCCCCAAGTGAAGGGCAGAGCCAGGCGGAGCTGATCCTCCAGATGAGGGTAGAACAGGGAAGGAGTGGAGAGGCTTTATACATATTAGCCAATGACAGCTGTATCTGTAATTCGTGGACTCACCCAAGTTCTCTTCTCCTTCCCCAGTATCTTATTTAAGGAGTGTGGATTGTGACTAATTTGGTAGGAGGCCAAAGAACACCCAGATGTCCTGTCTGAACTAGGAGTCCACCCTCCACGAGGATGGCCGCGGACGGCTGCCTGCAGCGGGGTAGGGCGCCCTGGGCCGGTGGAGGAGGCACCTCCAAGCCTGAGCAGCGTGGCCTCGGCTGTGGGTCCCGTGCTCAGTCCTGGGAAGGGAGAGTTCTGGCAGGCGGAGGTTCCCTAGGCCCCGGCAACTGGGATCCGGTCCCTGTCCCCATCTCTGGTTTAGATGACCAAAACCTACGAACAAACGAAGCTGACCGAGGGCGAGAGTTAGGGATGGCCCGTCTCAGGCAGCCGCTTCCCAGTCCCCTCCTCTGAACTGCACTTCACGAAGATGCGGCTTGGGGGAAGTGGAAGGCCAGCCGCGGCGGTGACCAGGTCACGTCCCGCCTCCCATTAGCACATGCCCTTCCCGCCGGGCTGCAGGAGACCCGAAGGCTAGCTGGGGTCAGTGCCGCGCGCTTCTGGGGCTAGCGGGCTCCCGGGCCTGGCAGGCCTGGGCCTGGATGATCCGCTCGTACTTCTCGAGCTGACACCAGAAACCCGGATTGGGTTCGGCTACCGGGCGGGCTCTCTTGACAGTCTGCGAACAAAAGAGGAATCGAACGTCAGCCCGCGCCTGCAGAGCTGAGGCCCCGCCCCGGCCGGAAGATCAGCCGCGCGGAAGGCCCGCCCCCGAGAGTAGGCCCCGCCTCGACAGAAGAGGCCACGCCCGCCGGAAGGCCCGCCCCGGCCAGAGAGGCCACGCCCCAGCCAAGCCCGAAGGCCTGCTCTGGGGTGGGCCCCGCCCCCTACCGGAAGACGCCCCCTCGAAAGCGGGCCCCGCCCCGGAAGCCCCACCTGAAAGGCGCTCTGCAGGGTAAGGCCGCGGTGTCGCATGAGGTAGGCGGTGCAGACGGCGGCCGAGCGGCTGCGGCCGTTCTTGCAGTAGACCAGGCAGGCGCCACCGGCGCGCACCGCGGCCTCCATGGCGGCGCAGGTGGGCTCCAGGTGCACCAGCAGGTCCTCGGCCGGGTCGTCGAAAACGGGCACGCGCAGCTCGGCCACTCCGGGCGCGCTCGGGCCGGGCTGCAGGCGGGAGACGTTGACACAGAACGTGATGCCCGCGCGCTGCAGTAGTTCCGTGGCGCCCGCGGCGCGCGCGTTTCCGAGGAAGAGCGCGGGGGCGACGCGCGTGAACGTCGGCGGCGAGGCCGCGCGGGCCCCGCAGTGGACAGCTCTTTCTGGGCTCATAGCGGTGAGGGCCCTGAAGGTCCACTTAGCGGCCGGCGTCCCGCCCGCGCCTGGGCCCGCCGGGCGGGGTCGAAGTTAGGGTCAGCTGCAGGTGGCTAGGCCGGCTAGGACCTAGCACTGGCTCTCTGATTGGCCGTGGCGTGGGCGTGGCCTTGCATTGACTCTGATTGGCCGCGGCCTGGGCGGGGCCTGGCACTCGCTTTCTGATATGCTGAAGGCCCGCGGCTGGGGACCCCACGGCGTTCCCTGCCAGCTGAGCCACGCGGCCCTGCGCGGGAAGGGTGGTTGGTAGACGTGGACGTTGGAGCTTGACTCAGGAGCAGCTAGTCCGCAACCCTGACCAGCATCCTTCCGGGCTTTTGTAAGGACCTCGTGGTTGTCGTTTGGGCTGTGGACAGAAGGCTGCCCAGTTTCCTGTGGGTTTTCGTTGCAGCGTTGTGCCTTTTTATCTATTCCCTAGTAAATTGCCCTTTGACATCTTTGAGTATATTTTCCTTTTTATTGCAAAACCTGGTTCATATAAAATAAAACTATTTACCATTAGTTTTTTGTCATTTCTTCATAGTCCAGGATTATTTATTTTTCTTAATAACTTTAGGTGTTAGCCCTGTGACTTCTAAAATTTATTTAGAGTCGTTTAATGTCGATGGAGTTGCCATTTAAGATCTTTTCATCTGGGCGTGGTGGTGCACGCCTGTAATCCCAGCAATTCCGGAGGCCATGCTGGAGGATCACAGATTCAAAGACAGCTTCAGCAACTTAGTGAAACCCTGTCTCAAAATAAAAAATAAAAAGGGCTGGGGATGTGGATCAGTGGTTAAGCACCTCCCTGGGTTTAATCCCCAGTATGGAAAAGAAAAGAGATCTGTTCAATTGATATTTCGGATATACAGTATTTCTCAGGGAACGGTCACAGTGAAGAGTAACTCATGGCCTCACAGACGTTCAGTCCATTGCAGTTTCAATTTTATTCTAATAATAGTAACAACAGTTTCTCTTCCTGCTTTGCTTAAGATTTGAAACCATTCTGCCAGTAATCACTCACCCCCACCTCAACCTAGTCTTAAATACAAGGGAAAAAATGTGTCTACAATCTCCTGGTGGTCTGCATTCTCTCCTTTCCTGCAGCTACCAATTATTATT
>PVHX01009663.1:0-12293 GCA_004024805.1 Geosciurus inauris | reverse complement strand
ACCAATTATTGATAACTGTCAGAACTTTATGGCAACCTAGGCTCCTCTTGAGCTAAATACTCAAATATCTAAAGCCATAACTTCACTGGCTGCAGTCCCATTCCCTGGAGACCTTACCAGCATCCATTTCCCTCTTCTCCACCTTAAGGAAGGGTCCTGCTTTCCTGGGATGGGGAGGGAATGGTATCCCCCTAGAGTTCATGGGATTCATCCGATGAGATGCAGGTTCCCTGTCTTCCAGCTCCAGGGGAGGTTCTAGTTCCTCCTGTAAGTCAATGAGGGCTGTGCCTACTTGACCGCTGCAGGATTAGGTTTGGTCCCTGATATGAGCCAATAGGAGGGAGGAGTTGGGAAGGCTCCTCTATTTTCTCCTTAGGGCCAAAAGGGGAAGCCAGCTTTGGGTGAAAGCAAAGAAAATGGGGAGAACGACCACAGCATCAAACCAAACCTGAAAGCCCCTCCTACCCCTTACTGGAGGGTGTTTGAGGTGGGTTTTCTGTTCCGTAGCCTCCCACCTCAGACCTTATCCCTGTTCTCCACTGAGCTAACGGACTGGTCACCAAGTTGTCCTAAGTAACTCCACCTCCATTGCCACGTGTAGCCTAAGCCACTCTTCCAGATTTGACACCAGCCTGGCACTGGAGCACCCTCCCAGCTGCAGTGGTGTAGCTGGAACATGCCTTCTGAGGTGGTGTTCCTAGAGACTTGTCCCCACTCAGCGAGTCACAGTGATTCACAGGATTCATTTCCTAAGTTAGTAAGCTGCTGAATTTGCCAGGCTTGCCAGTTCACCACAATCTTTAAAAACTAATGTTCTTAAATACTTTCGGTGAATATTAACATTATGAAAACATTCCTTTGGAACATGTTTGTAGTGGCATTTGTATCAATTTGTAGAAACAAACCTGTTGATATGCCTGGTTTTTAAAAGTACTGGTGATACACTTTATGAATATAAGAAAAGCTCAGTGTTTCATATTGAACCTCCCCCCCCCCCGTGTAGAAGTTTCCAGAACACCCTTTCTTTTTCGGCCACATTGTAGTTCTCAGAATTCTCCCTAACATCACCAGATGACAAAATGCTAGGCTTGCTTGTTCGCCACAGAGCTTGCTTTCCTGCCACTCTGTTGCTCCTGTTGGGTGGTGTACCCAATCCCTGGAGCTGCTGTGGCCACACAGGACGCGTGTCTCACAACAGGAATGTCGTCTTCCATTGTGTCTGTGTCTCTGCATCTCATAGGGACACTGGTCATTGGTTTAAGGCCACCTATATGGGATCATCCTTACTTGATCATGTCTGCAAAAACTACCTCCAATATAAGGTTGCATTCCCAGGAGTGGAGGGGGTAGGACTTCACCTTATCTTTTGGGGGGACACTAACCTTCAACAGATGGTTTGGTTTCACAGATTTGTAGGATGTTTTGAAGTTTTAGTTGACTGTTTTCCTTCCTTTCTGTGCTGGGATTCGAACCCATAGCCTTGAGCATGCTTGGCAAGCATGCTATTACTAAGCTATGCTCCTAGTCCTTGACTGTTTTACATCTCTTAATAACAAATGAATTTTAAACAGCTCAGTTTGCCTCTGCTCGGCTCCCACAATGCAGTTAGAGGGAGCAGGGCCCGGGGAGATGCCAGGGGTTGAGAGGTCAAGAGTAGAGGACCCAGGAACCAAGGTGCGTACTGAGGGGCTAAAGAGGTCAAGGGAATAGACAGAACTGGGAGAAACTGGAGCATGTAGAAACTGGAGCATGTAGGACCCTAGGATGGCAGAGTCCTGGCTCCGCTGCCTTAGTGCCCAGAAAGCTTGCGATTGGAAAGGCCTGGGGCGTGGGCTTCTCGTGCCCGTTCCTCGGGTTCTGGCGACAACCCCATCCTTGCCTCAGAGGGCTGCTCCTTGTAGCAGGCTGGCTTCCCACCCCCCGGCGCCTCTCCACGCCCTAGTCCAGCCCCTGTAACTTGTCTCTGGACGCAGACTCCTGCGCACCCTGCGAAGACCTGCTCTGGAGTCCTCTGTCCCTGAGATCTTCCCCAGGCCTCGCCTCGCACCACGCCGCGCGTATTGGCAGTACCTGACCCAAACGCTGATCCACGGTGTCCTTGGGACGCGTGAAAGCCAGCAGGATGGTGCAGCTACTGCACTAGAGGTAGAGGCAGGGACCGGAGGGTGCAGCCCCTTGCTGGCATTGGTGGAGGCGGAGAGGGGCGTGTCAAGGGCGGGGCTGGGGAGGAGGGCGGGCGCAGCCCCGTGCGGGGATTGGTGGAGGCGGAGAGGGGCGGGGCCCGGGGCGGGGCCGTCTCCACGGGAACCCGACGCTCTCCGCCAGCCCTGGCTCCACAGCGTGGGCGTCGAGCTGGTGGCCTAGGTGCCGGCCGGTGCTAGCTCTTTGAGCTTCGGTGCGGCTCCCGGAGCGATCCGGGGGGGGGGGGGGGAGCGCTGTAGGCGCCCCTGGCGTCTGCAGCATCCTGAGGGCAGATTGTGGTCCCTGGCTCTGCTTCCAGGTTCGGAGGACAAACATGGAAGATGGTGGCTCCTCCGTCCCCCTGGACTACACAGCCTCAAAGGCTTACAGCTCCAGAGGCGCGCTGGAGGAGCAGGACGACCAGTCCCCTGCTGCCAAGGACCAGGAGTCCCTGGACAGTTACACCTTCTTCACTGAAAGGTGCAGGGGACCTTTGGGCAGGGAGGTCAGACCAGGACCCAGGGGCCCAGTATTAGCTGAGATGCACAGTTGGGACAGGATTTAAAAGTCGCTAAAAGTTATATAAGAACTTGTCTCTGTGAAGAGAAAAAAGTCTTGAAATTGTATTAGCAACCACAGAGGGAATGTCCTGTCTTATGGGTGACTGGAATCCCACACCTCCTTGTGTCCCTTCTAGCCTGCCACACTGCCTTCTCACCCATTTCACTTCTTGGTAGATGGAGGGAACCTTGAGAAGGTGCCATCTGTAAGCCAAGAAGAGAGCCTTCACCAGGAACCAAGTCTGCTAGCTCCTTGACCTCAGACTTCTAATCTTTAGACCTGTGAGAAATAAATGTCATTAAGACCCCCACCCCAATCTGTCCCCAGTCCATGGTAGTTTGTTATAGCTGCCCCAGCAGACTAACAGAGTTTCCATCTTACAGATGAGGAAACTGAGTCATGATAAGCAAGGAGCCCATCTAGGCCAACCAGCTGAAGGTGGCAGATCCAGGTGGCCATTTCCAATGATCCTACCGTGGGATTTACAGCTGACTGGTTGTGTTACAATTTTGTTGATTGATTTCAAAATTATTTCCATTTCTCTCAGAAAAAAATAGCTTAAAATTTCTCCTATTTCCACTGTAGGTTATCTTTCTCCATTATTATTAATTTTTATTAAACAAGCAACATATGTCCCATGTGGAAGAATGAGAAAATACCTGTGTATTAGTTTGCTAGGGCTGCTATAACAAAGCACCACAGACTAATTTAGGAGGGGGAAGTCCAAGATCAAGGAGCCAGCAGGGTTGGCTCCCTCTCTGTCCTTGACTTGTAGATGACCATCTCCTCCCTCTGCCCAGTCACACCATCTTCATTGTATCCAGGTTCCCCTTCTCATGGGGGCACCAGTTGTATTGGAGTAGGACTCATCTAATGACCTCACTTTAAAGGATTAGCTCTGTGAAGACTGTATCTCCAAATAGGGTCACATTCTGAGGTGCTGAATTTAGGACTCCAACACTGGAATTTTGAGGTGAACACAGCTCAGCCTGTAATAGCATGTAAGCAAGAGGGCAAGCAAACCCAGTCCAGCCCCAGTTGCTATCCTTGCTGTGTTGGGTGTCTCCCCTTCTCTATTCGTAACAATCTGCCAAATGTAGATCTTGTGGAAGAGCATGGAAGATCTTGTGGCCCCTTGGTGCCCCCAGAGCAGCAGAATCCTTTCATTGTTGGGCAGATGCTCTTCTTGGCCTCTGTGGGCCACAACTGGCATTTGACGGCTGGCTGGTAGAGGGGTCAGGGTGTGAGGGTTCCCAGGCCCAGAGCTGTTAGCCAGACATTGGGACAGGTCTCTAGCCCAGACACCAGCATACAGCCTTCCCCAGGGAGTTGGGAGGGTGGCAGAGGGGTGTGTGTTGGGTGTGTGTCCATGTCTAAATTATGATGTGTACCTTTAGATAGCAAGAGCAGGAAAGAACCACACGCACTGTGTGCACACACCTGACTGTGTGCCTCAAAGTTCCTATACTGAAGCTCTACCCCCAAGGTGATGGTGTTTGGAGGTCGTGTCCCTACTGCTGGATCACGCATCCTGGACAGGTGCTGTGCAGGTGTTTCAGCCTCTGTTGCTGCTGCCTTCCTCTGCTCTCTTCCTAGGGATGGGGCAGAGTCCCCCAGAGAGGAAGGCGAGGAGCCTGAGGGCCCCTTGAGGGAGCAGGACCTGAAGGAGGCCTACATCCAGCTTGTCCAAGGTGTGCAGGAGTGGCAGGATGGCTGCGTCTACCGAGGGGAGTTCGGGCTCAACATGAAGCTTGGATATGGAGAGTTCTCTTGGCCCACTGGCGAGGTAGGTGGCTTGAACTGCTGCTCCCAACTCCTCCCACAGCGGCTGAGAACCAGCTGATGGGAATCTCTGCACACCTCCGCAGGAAGCATGTAGGCTGACACCCTCCTAGGGGAAGGTGCCCAGAGGAAAGTCCCTCCAGACTCCCCACAGCACATGGTTTCCTGGGGTGCATGGGAAGAAGTTTGGGAAACTGATTTAAGAAGATGAATTCTTATTCTGGGCAAATGTTTTAACATTGTGAATTACTGCGTCAGCTTGCATACTTATACCGGTGCAATGCCATGTGTTTAAGATTGAACAGATGGTGGAGCACATCCTTAGAGATAATGAAGGCATTCTTGCACTCTGTGCCAGGCCTGCCCAGGGCCTCCAGGGCTGAGACCAGGACCCCACAGCTGTCTGTGCCTCCTGGTGTCCCTGGCTGGAGCCATAGCCAAATGGGCAGCAGTTCTGGGGCGTGTGCTGAGGTCCAGGGGCTCAGACATCTCCCCTGTGGGGTGCAGGGTCTTGACGATGTCCAGGTGGAAGATCTGCCCCGGCCGTGCCTAGATACGGTGCAGTTCAGCTGAGACCTCATCGGGAGGCAATGCAGGGCTGTGTGTATTTGTGTGGAAGCGTGCAGGGTGGTCCCGGAACGCTGGCACCCTCTGGGCAGGTGCTGGCTGAGGCCTTGTGGGGGCTCGTGGACTCACTCTCCACTCCTCTGTTCCTGTAGGAATCTGCCTCTGGAGACCTGGTTTCTCTGACTTTTGGGCCCAAGGCTGGGGTCACCTGAGCCAGCCCTTACCATTTGCCTTGGCTCCCCAGTTAAAGAAACAGTAAATGACACAGCAACCTCTCAGCCCCAGTTCCAAAGTCCTGTGAGCCTGTTGGTGAGCGCAGCCTCAGTCTGGTGCCTGTGCCCATCCTGGCACGTGCGGTGTTGGATGGGACCATGGCAGACACAGTTGTGGTCCCCTGTTCATTTCAGCAAGGGCTGTTCAGAGCATGGGTGTCACATGGAGGGTAGTCAGACCATGGCCAGAGGCAAGCAGCAACGGGGAGACGACCATGGATCACATGACAGAGCCTGAAGAAGGGGAGGCGTGGGGCCAGGCAGAGGGACAGGGGTCCCCCCCCCCGGCCACAGAGCAGGGTCATCCGCCTGGAGCACCCAGACCAGTGCCTGTCACCCTGGAGAGTGCCCCCGCTCAGGGGAGACTCTAGGCCTCCCGGAGCGCTGGGCTGCAGGACAGTGGCCTTCAGGCCTTGACTCGTTTCTCTTTACTCACATGGTGGTTGCAAGGCCTGGTCTGCTGTTCATAGTCCCTGGTTCAGAGTCCCCCACGCCAGGCTTTCCCCAGGACGGGACAACACGACAGCGGTGATGATGTTGGGGGTCACCTTTGTTACTGTGGGGACAGGGGCGACTGGGTGCAGGGCAGTTGCTGGCCAGCTGCAGCAGCTCCTAAACCAAAAAAGGAGAGGACAAGAGAGTGCCCCTCTCAAGGACCTTGAGCACATGGACCGTCTTTATGAAACACATCACGCAGCCACATCCCTTCTGAGCACCAAGGAGGGGCTGAGAGACGAGGGATGCCCCTGCTTCGGCCTGTGTTCCTAGGGCGACACTGCAGTCTCTCACGTGTGCAAGTGGGAGGAGCTGAGGGCTGAGTGTTCCCCCTACAATTTCCTTTAAATTATTTGCCACTTGGTGTGTGTGTGTGTAGGGGTGGGCTCTGATGAGCTGCTCCAACATCCTACAAATCAAGTGTGCATTGGCAGAAGGGTGACCCCTTCCTGATTGCTTCCCTGCTCACCAAATGACATGGGCCAAACTGTTACCAGTGGAACCCAAATTTAATCCAGTGAAACTGAAAAGGGCCTTTTTAGTTCTTGGGACTAAAAGTTCAGGGGTAATGTAGCCTCAGGCTAGGCTGGATCCAGGAGCTCTAATGATCCAATCAAGCCATCCTTCTTCCAGCTCCACATAGGGGGCCAACACTGGCCTTCCACCTGGCCAGTCCCTAAGGGTGGCTGCACACACTCCTGAAAGAAAAGTCCCTAGCAGAAAACAGGTGTGCCTTAGGGTCAGGTTATGTGATCCGACCAGTATAGGCTGGAGCTGGGTGAGGAGTCCTCACATGGGGCTGGGGTTCCGTGGGGCTTGCCTCTGCGGAAAGGGCAGCCGCATGACCTTCCTGGGGGCACTGCGTCTGGAGGCCTGAGGGGTCAGGCCCAGCCTCTTCTCACAGCAGTGGGTGTGGCCTCAGGGCAGCCTGAGCACACTCACCCTGATGCTTCCGGCTGGCACACCTAGCTCCAGGCCCCGAGTCCCAGTCCTGGGAAGACCCACCCTGGCAAGAGCCATCTCCCCAGCCAGCCAGCCTGTGACCTGATGGGGGACCCAGTGGGGTGGGGCCAAGACTCCTGAGTCGGGGCGGGGTCCTACCCAAACCCAGGGTGGACACTGACCTGTCAGAGCCCCCCAGGAGAGGCAGTCCATCCTTTCCTCATGCCCATCTCTGGCCAGTTCTGAAACCCTCAAGCTCCCAGCCAAGCAGAGGGCGTAGTTACCAGGGCCTCATGGGGTGCTCCTTGGGTGCTCCCGGTGGCCACGCTCATGCTCTTTGGCCCCCTCAACTTGAAGGGGGCCTACCATAGCCCCATCACAGCGCCTGGAGGTGGTGGCTGCGCTCAGAGGGCCCCTGTCAGGGTCTGGGTGCCTGGGACAGCAGTGTCCAGGCACCAGGCCTGCTGACTTCTCCCCTTGACAGTCCTACCACGGGCAGTTTTACCGGGATCACTGCCACGGCATGGGCACCTACATGTGGCCTGACGGCTCCAGTTTCACCGGCATGTTTTACCTCAGCCACCGAGAAGGCTATGGCACCATGTACATGAAGACCAAGCTCTTCCAGGTGAGGGGCACCTGTGGTCCGCAAGGGGCAGGGGCGGGGCCGCCTGGGTGCAGGTGAGCCTTGGGTGCACTGTGTGTTTAGACTACTGGATAAAAAGATATGTGGGTCTTAAGGAAGTTCATTTACATATAAGCATCCTTCCTATTTTAATGATTGTAGTGGCACTAAAATAGGAATATGAATAGAAAATGAAAACCTTATTTCATTCTTCAGAAGGATATTAGCAAGTCATACATCCCTAGATTAATGAAATATACCCTGCACATTTACTTTTCAGTATATAAACTAGATCATTCTACGCATATTATTTGAAACTTGCCTTTTTTCCAGGGAACATGCCTCGTGTTTCAAATACACATGCCCCCTTTTCCCCTTTAATTTTATTGCAGTACAATTTTCAATAGTTTTTTTAAAATACAGAATTCTGAGAGTTTGGACAAGCATGAGCCCTGTTACCACCATGGAGAGAAGGGGACGGAAGTGTCCCCCCCCATCCCCGTCCCTGTCCGTCTCCCCCCCTTCCCCCGTCCCCCGGCCGCCGTGCCCTTTGTGAGAGTGCTTAGCCCCGCACACTTGAGCTTCAGCCACGGGGTCCTGTTCTCAGTCTGTTCCTTTTTGTTGCCAGATAGTTTCCCATAATATAGAGCCATCGTAGCTTTGCTTTTCAGACACTGAGGTTGTTTCCAGTTTTGAGCAACTAGAATAAAGCTGCGGTGGGCTGGGCTGTAGCTCAGTGGCCCAGCGCTTGCCTAGCACGTGTGAGGCACTGGGTTTGAGCCTTAGCACCTCATAAAAATGAACAAATGAGGGCTGGGATTGTGGCTCAGCGGTAGAGCGCTTGCCTCGCATGCGTGAGGCCCTGGGTTCGATCCTCAGCACCACATACAAGGCAATAAAATAAAGACATTGTGTCCATCAACAGCTAAAAAAATATATATATTAAAAAAAAATATTTAAAAAAAAAATGAACAAATGAAAAAAGCCATTCTGTCCATCTACAACTAAACAAAAATTAAAAAAATAAAAGCTGCTACGAACATATATGTATTAGTATGTGCAAGTAAACATGGAACACAGGTTTGGGGCTGGGGCTCAGTGGCATAGCATTTGCCTGCCATCTGTGAGGCACTGGGTTTGATCCTCAGCACCACATAAAGGTAAATGAATAAAATAAAAGTGTTGTGTCCATCTACGACTAAAAAAGATGTTAAAAAAGACAGGTTTTCACTTCACTTGGGACCTGCCTGGGCCTGGGGCTATGTGTCCTGTGGCCAGTGAATGCTCTGCGAGTCCCAGTGACCCACCTCTCAGCACCCCACATCCCCACCAGCTCTGTGGGTGCTCTAGTCTGGACAGCTGCCCCCTCAGCACTGCCAGGGCTGTTTCCTTCTCAGCAGCTCTAAGGGTTGTGTCTCCCTGGGGGCCAAATGGCATACCTCTCTGTTGACAGGAGCATCTCCTCCCGGCTGCCGAGCCTTCCTTTCCCTTGGTCAGCCCTGCTGGGGGATCGTCAGTGTTATTCTTCTTTCCCCCAGAAAATCAGCTCTTGTCTCAGTGGATCTTCTCTGTATTTGGTTCTGTTTCATTATCACTTTCTTTATTATCCCCCTCTGGATAATTTGCTATTCTTTTCTAATTTATTGACTTTCTCCTTTGCTTTTTATCTAATACACATATTGACTCTGTTTCGATTCTATTATATTATCATTTTCATTCAGTTCAAGATATGTTGTAACTTCTGTGACTTCTTCCCGACACAGTTTCTTTAACAAGATCATTGCTTCATGTTCAGTCTGGGCTCCAGCTGCTGGTGTGGTGGGTCCCTGTGTGCTCCTGTGCCTGTGTGACCAGCTCCCTGGGACCTGGGACACTTGCTCTATGACCCATGCCCGCTTCTTGCACTTTGTGGCCCACACAAGGCAGGTGGTGCGTCTCTGTGGTTGTGCAGAACAGTGTCCCTTAGGTCACTTTTGCTGTTCATGTTGTTCTAAATCTTATATAAACTTACCAAGGTTTTTTTTTTTTTGAATGTTCATTCTGCCAGTGACAGAGCTGGTGTGCTAAAATGTCCCCTGATGGTTGCTTCTTTATTACTCCTTACCATTCTACATTGTATATTAGATATTTGGAAACAATGTTACTGGATGAAGTAAAGCCTTAGATTTATTATTTCCTCCTGGTGGGTTGAACATCTTATTATTATGAAGTAATAACTTTTTAAAAAATGATCTCTGCAATGCTTTATGATCCAAAGTCTTATTTTTAGAAATTAATAAGTCTATATCAGCTTTAGGGGGCTATTTTCACTATGGTGTCTTCCTCTATAATCTTACTTCCAATTTTGTTTTTGTTTTAGATATTTCTTCTCTTTATTCTTAAAAAGTGTATGTGTGTGGCCACATTTGGATACTGAGACTTAAGTTGTCCCTGCAGTGCAGCCACACGTGCCCGCTGAACATCTGCGATGTGGCTAGTCCAAATTAAGGTGTGCTGCACATCGAGGCTCACACTACATATTGAAGGCTGAGCAAGAAAAAATGCAAAATATCTCAACAATCTTGAATGTGGAGCATATGTCGAAGTGATAGATTTTTGGAAAGATTGAGTTAAATAAAAGTATTATCTCAAAATTAATTCCATCTGACTTTTTACTTTTTGTAACATGGCCACTAATTTAAAATCATGTATGTGGCTAATGATTTTTCAGTGGCCGACTCTGATTTCGACCACACGCATTCAGCATCAGCGTAGGGCAGTGAGATGGCATCTGTCCTGTGCACTCAGTTCCCACCTGTTCAACACCTCCCTCTTGTCCTGCCTTCATGTGGACTGATGCTACATTTTCAAAACTCAGTCATTTTCAGATCCTCGGGGTGGTGGTATGGAGAAGCAGTGTGTCACAGCTTGGTCTCCAGTGCAGCATCACTGGACTGCACACTAGTGATGGCCATGTCACCAGTATCAAGGCCATACTCCTATCCCTTCCAGGTTCATCCCACACCCACAGGTTTTCCACAGATCCCAGGAACAGTATGTAATTCAAAAATGGGAAATGAAGTTAAAATAATGTAAGATTGTTGCATTTTCCCAAAGGAAAGTAAAGATAGCATTCAGAGTAGAATTACTTATCCCGGACTCAGCCTGGAATTGCTGGAGTAGAGCTAGAAGAGCAGAAAGAGTGTGAAACCTTAAACTGATGGCGCACATCAGCCTTTTGTTGCTGTAACAAAACACCCGAGGAAAACAACTGAGAGAAGAAAAGATTTATTTTGGCTTGTGATTTCAGAGGACTCAGTCCATGGTCAGCTGCTTCCATTACTTTGGTCCTGAGACAAGCCAAGGACTTCATGGCAGAGGCCATGGTGGAGGAAGGCTGGTCAGCTCATGGCAGACAGGAAGCAGAGAAAGAGGGAAGGAGCAGGGTCAAGGTATAGTCCCTAAGGACACAACCCCAGTACCCACTCCGTCCAACTAGGTCCCACCTCCTGCAGTTTCTACCCCTCACAGTAGTTCCTTCAGCTGTGAGTCCCTGGATTAATCCGCTGATGAGGTCAAAGCACACATGAGCCACGTGCTTCCCCAAAGCCTCCTCTCCAAACACTGCTGCCCTGGGGCCACCCTGCAACCACTTCCTCTCCACACCACCACACCAAAGAGCTGAACGCAGCTGATGTTTTTTGTTTTTCTTTTTCTTTTTGGTACTGGGGATTGAACTCAGGGCACTCGACCACTGAGCCACATCCCAGCCCTATTTTGTGTTTTATGCAGAGACAGGGTCTCACTGAGTTGCTTAGCGCCTCGCCATTGCTGAGGCTGGCTTTGAACTTGTGATTCTCCTGTCTCAGCCTCCCTAAGTGCTGGGATTACAGGATTGCGCCACTGTGCCTGGCTTTGCAGCTGATTTTTTTTTTTAAATATTTTTCTTTTGTTGTAGATGAACATAATGACTTTATTTTAATTATTTATTTTTATGTGGTGCTGAGGATTGAACCCAGTGCCTGACATGTGCTAGGCGAGCGCTCTACCACTGAGCCACAACCCCAGCCCGAACACAGCTGATTTTTTAAAACTAAAATATCCATCCAAATGAAGGCAGGACAAGAGGGAGGTGTTGAACAGGTGGGAACCGAGTGCACACGACAGATGCCATCTCATCGCCCTACCGCTGATACTGAATGCATGTGGTCGAAATCAGAGTCGGCCACTGAAAAATCATTAGTCACATACATGATTTTAAATTAGTGGCCATGTTACAAAAAGTAAAAACAAGCATACTTTGACTCCTCCGGTAAGCACATTAAATCTGCACAGTTCTCTACATGTTGACCACACCTCAATAAAGCAGCTTTATATTGATCTGTCTGTCTATCTCTGGGTCTCCGAGAAACTGTGTAGATGCAGTGTTTGTGGACTGTCCAGGCACTGCCACCATCTCTGCTGTCCTGCCTTCCAGGTTTCTGGCCTGTCATCCAGGGCTATTTTCTTCCTGCCTAAATATGACCCTTACAATCTAAATGTGTCCCTGAGATTAGCTTTGTCACCTCAGTTCTTCAAGACCGTGTCTCGAGGAGGGAGACTTGGAGGTTGACGCTGATTCCCGGGCACAGCTCAGATTCTGTGCCATTGCTTCCTGGCTTCCGTCTTTGCTGTGGACGTCAGCTAGCGGTTGCTCTTTGGAATGTAATTTGTCCTTGGCTGCTTTAAGGTTTTCCTTGGGTTCCTAAAGTTTCGCTATGATGTTTTCATGGATCTGGAAATCTCAACTGTTATTGCTTCAAATTCTGCCCCTGGTAATAACCGCCAGGCTGTTCTCCCGAGAGTCCGTGACCTTCTGCGTTTTAGCCTCTGAGGGTTCTGGGGGCTCC
>PVHX01009662.1:0-74918 GCA_004024805.1 Geosciurus inauris | reverse complement strand
AGTGAGGGGGATCCTGCAGTGAAGGGGATCTTGCAGTGAGGGGATCCTGCAGCAAGGTGATCCTGCAGTGGGTGGGATCCTATAGTGGGGGGATCCTGCAGCGAGGGATCCTGCAGTGATGGGGATCTTGCAGTGGGGGATTCCTGCAGTGAGAGGATCCTGTAGTGAGGGGATCCTGCAGTGGGGGAATCCTCTAGTGGGGGGATCCTGCAGTGAGAGGATCCTGCAGTGGGGGAATCCTGCAGTGAGGGGATCCTGCAGTGAGAGGGCTCTGCAGTGAGGGGGATCCTGCAGTGGGGGATCCTGTAGTGAGGGGATCCTGCAGTGGGGTGGATCCTGCAGTAGGGTGGGCAGGCAGAAGCCTGCTGGCTTGGTCAGGAGAGGAGGATTACAGTGACCAGTGGCCCCATGAAGGCACCTGACTGTTCCACTCAATACCTATGTGGCCCCAGACCCTCTGCCCTGCAGGACAATGCCCCCTGAGCATGCAGTCTTCTAACAGGGCTGGGATTTATCTCAGTGGGCTTCCCTGAGTGTGACTGTTCTCCACAGCACGTTGTTTAATATTAAATAGCTGTGATTTAAGACGCACTCCCTGTCGGGTCCCAGCGTGGAGCTGTTCTATAAATTGTCTAATGACTGCAGGTCTCTGCACATTAACAGAGCTGGCTGGAGGGCGGAGAGGGAGGGTGCAGCCGCACCTTGCGATTCTGGTCCTTCCTGATCTTCCAGGCTGTCCCCTCTCTGCACACTGGCCCTGAGGATGGCTGCCCTGCTCCCCTGGCTGTGGGGCCCGTTCCAGCTAATTTATTCAAGAGGTCTGGCTGTGACTTCTGAGGCTGAGGTCAATGCTGGGGAGAGGTTGACCTTCACTCAGATCAAAGGGCCTGTCTAACCTTGAGCTCTACGCCAGGGGCCCAATTGGCCCTGTCCTAAGGGGCACTGGGCAGAGTCTGGACCTGGTGACCCTAGTGGTGGCTGCGGCAGGGGACAGAGCAGGGTGTTCACAGTCCCCGCCTGCTGTGGCAGCCCCAGAAGGACGTGTGGGAACAGGACCAGATTCGTCCCAGCCTCTGTCCTTGGCAGCCTGACCGCTCACTCCTCTCCCTCTTGGGGGAGCAAGTCCGGGCCTGCCTCGTGCTGTTTGTTTTGGGGCAAGTTGTGGAAACTGAGTCCCTCCAACATCAAGAGAGGCAGCGGCAGAACATAGGATGAGGGAAGTGTGGTGCCCTGGACGAGCACTGCCCCGTCCTCCCTGACCACCTCCTGGCCTAGCTAGCTCGGCAGCCCTGGAGTCCAGCTGCTGGAGACAGCGCAGCCCTGTGCCTGGGGGCAGGGGCCTGGCAGGCCCAGCAAGGTTCTGGCTGCTCTGTGAGGGAGCGCTGGGCTGGGGCCTCCTGTGTGCGGAGGGGCAGGGGTCCTCCTGTCGCAGCCTGGCTCCCAGGGAGAGCCCTGCAGGAGAGCGGCTGAGCCCAGGTCGCTTCTACCCTTCCTCCTGGCTCCGGCCAGCTTCCAGGGACTTCACTGCGCACCTGCAGGTCTCGCCCAAGGTCTCCCCAGAGCCACCGCAGCGCCAGGTCCCTGCTCTGGCTCCTGGCTCCTCTTCCTGCACAGGGCTCTGCTCCATGTCCTCTCTGCCCCCTCAAATGGGCTACAAAAAGCCGGGGCTCCTCTGGGTTGTCCGCCACCTCCCCAGTCCCCCGCGGAAGTCGGGCTCTCTGCCTGGCCTGCATCACAGCTCCTGGTGCCAGGCTGGCCCCACGGTTTGCCTGGTGGGGTTTGTTTGTGACTGTGGGCCTGGTGGCTCTGGGGAGTGCCCAGGATTGGCAGCTTGGGGGGCACTGGGCTCAGATCCTCTTGGCACCAGGCAACTACTGGACAGCCACCTGCAGGGGCAGCCAAAAGGCCACCAGAGCAAGTGGAGACAGTGGCAACCGACAGGCTCTCAGCCAGCCTCCCTCCCCTTAGGTTCAGGTGCCCTCCGGGCCTGACCTGGGCCCTGCCCTGGACCCTGCGCTGCCCGCCCAGCACCACGGCCCCACTGAGCCCCATGGGTGTCTTTGCTGTCACAACCGCATGAGTGTCTTCCTTTTTTTTTTTTTTTTTGGTACTGGAGATTGAACTCAGGGGTACTCGACCACTGAGCCACATCCCCAGCCCTATTTTGTGTTTTATGTAGAGACAGGGTCTCACCGAGACCTGTGTTGGGCTGGGCTGGCGTTATTGGAACAGGCTGATGGGACAGCAGTGGACGTGGACACAGGTGTTGTGAGGGAATGGCTCACAGTGTGGACGCTGAGTCCCCAGCTCAGCAGCTGGCCAGCTGGAGCCCCAGGAGGACCAGTGGCGTGAGCTCCAGTCTGAGTCCAGGCTGAAGGCAGGAGACAGTGCTCTGCGATCCTCGGGACACAGGCTCCTCGGCCTCCGTCCTCCCAGGGGTCACCAGGCCCAGGCTGGAGGGGGCGTCAGTTGTCCTCGGCCTAGGGCCACACGCTGCTCTCAGAGGTGAATCAGGTCCCCCAGCACCCAGGGCCCCACGCAGGTGACCCAGGCCAGCCAGCTGGCGCAGAGAGCATAGGAGGGACTCGTGGAGCCTCAGGGGCCAAGGACTGTTGAAGGTCGAGGCCCAGAGTGAGCCTGTGCGCAGGAAGAACAGGGCGGGTGTGCGTTCCACCACGGGGGTCACACTGTGAGGTGAGGCCTCCTGGCGACCTGGGGCAGAGCACGGAGCGGAGTGGGGCGTGGTGGAATCGAGGAGTCGCAACCGTGGCGGTGCAGAGAAGTCAGTGGTGGGGGGGCCCAAGGGCAGCAGCCCCGCCCAGGCCTGGGTGGACGGACCGCGGCCTGCGGCTTCCCCCTGGGCACCTGGCCCTGGAACAAGCCATGGCCAAGCCCCTGGGGAGCCCCAGACCCAGTGCAGGCACCTCCGAGTGCACCCCCTGGCGAGGGACCAGCCTCCCCCGTGCCCGCCCCCAGGTGTGGCAGTGTGGCGGCAGCATGGAGGTGCTGCCCTGCTCCCGCGTGGCGCACATCGAGCGCACCAGGAAGCCCTACAACAGCGACATCGACTACTTCGCCAAGCGCAACGCGCTGCGGGCCGCGGAGGTGTGGATGGACGACTTCAAGTCCCACGTGTACATGGCCTGGAACATCCCCATGACCGTGAGCCTGGGCGGGCAGGGCGGGGACAGCGGGGCCGCGGGAGGGACGGCGGAGCCAGGCCAGCGGCAGGCCGCCCAGCCACCCTGTGGCCTGCCTCCAGGGGAGCTTTGGGTAAGGGCCTCGTTCCCCCTGGCCCAGCCAGGGTGGCCACACCCAGCCGTCTGGGTAGATAGTGGTCCCAGAGCCAGGGGTCAGGAGAGCAGGAGGTGACCCCGGCCAGCCTCCCTCAGCCCTGCCACGGCCGTCTCTGGCCAGGCGGCCCCACTCAGGAGCACTAAGCAGACGCCTATCCACACCCAGCAGCCCTGCCCACCTGTCCACACCACCTGGCCCAGCCCACTGTCCAGGAAGCGCCTGCTACCTGCGTCCCCCATGGGACCTGCCCAGACCACTGTTCTCCCATGGGGCTCTCGTGGTGTTGCTGGGAGCAGGTGGCAGTGTGGTCATGGGCTTCCCGAGGCCACCTGAACCCGCCCCCTGCCCTGCCATCGCCAGCCATGCCCATTCCAGCCCCACAGATCAGGAAGCCATCAGAACGGCCCCCATATACTAGAGAGAGGAGCACGGCAGCCACCAGGGCCTGAGGTCTGTGCCGTGACCTGATTGGAAAATGTACAGTGTGACAGTGTCCTGCCAGGGCTGGGAAGGGGATGATATGGCAGAGAGTGACAGTGTCCCCCCAGGGCCAGGAAGGGACAGGACTTTACGGCAGAGAGTGACAGTGTCCCCCCAGGGGCAGGAAGGGACAGGATGTTACGGCAGAGAGTGACAGTGTCCCCTCAGGTCTGGGAAGGGACAGGACGATATGGTAGAGTGTGACAGTGTCCCTCCAGGGCTGGGAAGGGACAGGATGTTACGGCAGAGAGTGACAGTGTCCCTTCAGGGCCGGGAAGGGACAGGACCCCGCAGCCAAGCATGGGATCTGCCTCCCGGGCCACGGTCCTCCCATGGACATGGCTCAGTCCTCTGAAGGGGGACCTGTCTTGTGCTCATCCTCAGCTTCCAAGTGAGGACTGTGGCCCCAGGGGGGCAGGGACTGTCCCAAGACCACACACAAAATGACAGATTCAAACCCTAGCATTCCTGCTGAGTCCACCCTCGTCCTGACTTGCTGGCCCAGCCCTGGGGGCAGAGCTTGCCCAAGCCCACCCACCTTCCTGAGGGCTGCTGCCTACGTGGAGTGAGGGTCCCCAGCACCTCATGTCCCTGGCACCAGAGGGATGCTGAGCTGAGCAGAGCAGCTGGCCCCGCCCTGCAGCACAGGGAGCTCGGAACTGGCCAAGGGCAGCCGTGTCGACCAGGGCTCAGTCACCTGCAGGCGGTGACCTCCCCGCAGCTGCCCAGGGCCAGCCCTCTGGAGGTCAGGCTCACTCTGCACGGCCAAGGCCCTGCCATCCCTCTCAGGACAGCTCGGCTACCTGGGCGACCCAAGCCCAGGCCACCAGGGTGAGCAGGCTCAGGCCCCCTCCCGTGAGCTGGCTGGGCTGGACCCCGGGCGCAGGGTGTGGACGGCCAGGCTGGCCCACAGGTGAGCCTTCTGTGGACTCCGGGAGGGCCGGAGCCAGGCCAGGAGAGGCAGCAGCAGGACTGCCCTGGGGACCAGGGGGCACGGTGCTCACACCCCGCCCGCTCCTGCCTGCAGAACCCAGGGGTGGACTTTGGGGACGTGTCCGAGAGGCTGGCCCTGCGCCAGAGGCTGAAATGCCGCAGCTTCAAGTGGTACCTGGAGAACGTGTACCCCGAGATGAGGACCTACAACAACACCCTCACGTACGGAGAGGTACCGCCTCCCTGGCCCACCCGCCTCCGCCCCCACCTGCACACCTGTGCGCTCAGGGCACCAGACACAGGGACACGGAGACGCTTACACACGCTTGGGCCACACGGGAACATACGTATCCTTGCATGTAGAAAGATGCACGGTGGGGACAGGTGCACACACAGGGCAGACGTACAGCACTCACGCTCGCACACGTGCACACGTGTGTCCTGCTGCCTTGTGCGCCTGCTGGCGTGTGCGTGTGCACCTGTGGACGCCACGTGTGCAGGAGTGCACCCGCCTGTGCTCACGCCTGCATCCCTCCCTCGCACACTGAGCATGCGCACACGTGCACACATGTGAGTACGTCTGCAGTTTCGTGTGCACACGCACAGCTTCCTGGGCACAGTGCGCACTTCGGCCGTGCGTGAACCTGTTGGAGTGCCTCCCTGTGCACGGAGAGCCTGGGCCTGGCCGGGACTGTGCAGACCTGCACACACACACCCATGGGCGCACCCCAAGTGTGGCACGGAGCTGCAGGAGGACTCTCACACCCCCTGGTCACAGGTGCTCAGCCCTGTGCAGCTCTCTGAAGCCAGGGAGGCGCCCTGTGTCCTGCCCTCCCTGGTCTGTGCTGGTGGCGGGTGGCCTCCCACCATGCCCGGGGCAGACAGAGCTTCCCTGAGGGAGCCTGACTCCCCTCACCCCGCTCATCAGCTGCTGGGGAGCCCAGCTCCTCCATAGGAGGGAACGCGCACACCCTGGCCCTGGGCTGGCACCCTGGACGGGAGCAGAGCCCCTGGCTGGGCGGTCCGGGCTGTCCATCCCTCCTAAAGCTCCTGCCCACCCACAGCAGACCCAGTCCCGTGGGCAGAGCCTCCCTGGGGGCACTGGGTATTGGGGTGACGCTGTGCCTGGCCTCTCCTGTGCCCTGTCTGCCCACTTCCTCCCACTGTCAGTCAAGTTTATGCTCCGCCCACCCTGGTGGAGCTTCCCCTGCTGTCCAGGGTCACACCTGCACCACTCTGGGGGCAGCGGCCCCCAGCACCAGGTGTCTGAGGGCACTCGGCCACGGGCGGTCCTGCTGGGCAGGGTGGCTGGCTGCCAGCTGCCCACATGGCCCTTCCTCCAGCCGCCGCCCAGCCTGCCGGCAGAGCCAGGCTGCACAGCCGGCACGGGCTCCTCTCTGCTGCGTTCTGTTGGCTGGGGTTCGGAGCCAGCCCAGAGGAGCCTCTGCCTCCTGGGGAAGAGCTGTGTTCACACAGCACAGGGACATCCGGGAAGCCGGTGGCACCGCCCACTCTGCAGAGACCCGCACCTTCATGGCGGGTCTCACCGCTGGGGGTGGTCAGTTCTCTGTCCAGCATGGAAGCTGTGTGGCAGGAGTGGCCCACACTGCCCCAGCCAGGCAGCAGAGCAGCCTGTGCCCCTCCAGTCCCTCCCCCTCGCCCCACCCGGCCCCAGGCAGACCCCGCCCTGGTGGTCTCATGCCCCGGAAGGGTGGTGTCAGGCTCACGCCTGTCCTGTGACAGCTGCACAGCAGCCCCTCCTGGGGACGGGGTGGGGGACTTCCTGCATCCTTGCCTTCGGCCTGGGGGCCCTCCTCTGGTGACCCTGGGTTCCTCCCGTGGCTTTTGGTGGCAGGTGAGAAATAGCAAGGCCAGTGGCTACTGCCTGGACCAGGGAGCAGAAGACGATGACCGGGCCATCCTCTACCCCTGCCATGGCATGTCCTCCCAGGTAGGCCCCTGAGTCCCAAGGCCCACGGGGCTGCTGGTGTCCAGGTGCCGCTGCTGGGCCGGCACAGGGGCTGGAGTGGCTTGGAGCCCCGAGAGCCCCCCGCCACCCCCAAGGCAGCAGACAGGTGACTCAAAGGCAGGCCTTGGGTCAGGTGGGCCCTGGGGACCCACCCTGTGCCTCAGGGTTCCCATGGACACCACAAGACAGTATGGTGCTTACTTCCGCCCAAGCGCCTGCCCGGGCTTGCAGCCCTGGGACCGCTTGCCACAGGCCAGACCTGTCAAGGCCCCAAGTGACCCCTACCCACGCTAGAGCCCGAGGGTCCCAATCACAGGTGACCCCTTCTGTGACGAACAGCCTGGTGTCTCGGTGCTGGAGCTGGGTCTCACCCCACCCAGGGCAGCCCCAGGGCCGTGGGTGAGCCGGCTCCCCTGAACTGCCCTCCTCCGCCCGCTCTGGAGCTCGTGGCAGGTGGCCCCGCAGCTTCAGCCTCGTGGCTTTAAGGGCAAAGAGACCTGCAGTGGAGGCCCAGAGGCTGCTTGAGGAAGTCCAGTCGCTGGACCTCAAAACCTGTGGGGAGCATCCTCCGGCGGCAGGAGCCAGATGCAGACCACAGGAGGTGGCCCCTGGGCTGGCCAGTTCCCAGCAGCAGACCCTCCTGCCTGGTGCAAAGCCCGCTCTGTTCCTGCTGCTGGAGGGCAGGGCGGGGCGGCATCGCGCCAGGAGAGGTGTGGGTTCCTGGGCTGAGCCCTCTGCCACGAGAGGACAGTGGGGCCACGGGCACAGGTCGCCTCCCACTCCTGGAGGGCGATGGAGACCAGGTGGATGGGGAGGCCAAGCCTGCGTGGGGAGCCCCGCTGCAGAGCTGGAGGACCGAGGCCCAGATTCGAGCAGGACTCAGCCGCCCAGGCTGTCCTCTGCAGACCCACTCAGTCTGTTTGGTCATGCACAACCCGAAGTTCTGAGGCTGCAGGACACCAGGGCAGAGCTAAGGGGAGTCCCCTGACCCCGTTGCCAGGCCACTTCAGTCTCCTCGGGCTGGGGGACCAAGGACCACAGGCTGTGCTGGCTTCAGGCCCCAGGGACCCTTCCCTGCAGTGCTGGAGGCCAGACTCCTAAGTCCAGGCCCTGGGCCTGCCTCCCTTGCCCATCCCTGCATGGCCAGCTCTCCTGTCCCATGGCCGGGCCTGGAGGGCCACTCCCAGAGGCCTGTCACCTGGCTGGCAGCTGTGCTGGCTGAGGCCTCCCCACAGGGGGGCTGGATCCCCAGAGCAAGCGTCCCAGGAAAACAGAGGGGAGGGCCTTCAGCCACTCGTGGCCAGCCTCAGAAGGTGGAAGGCTTCCCTGCATGGCCTTCACCGCTCCCCGAAGTCCAGGAGGACAGAGGCCCCCGTGGGCGGCAAGGCCACGTGCCACGTGGACACTCCAGGCAGGAGCAGCTGGAGCATGGCGTGTGGGCAGCGTGCACGTGGTGCACGAGGCAGTCGGGACCAGGAGACGCACTGCGCCCGCAGCTCACGAGCTCGTCGCGGTGTCCCGGCTAATCCCACGCTAGCCCCAGGCGCCTTCCTGTCAGGGCGGCCTGCTGACTGAGGAGGACACGGAGGGTCAGAGAGGTCGGGTGGCTGGCCCGAGGCCACACAGCTGCTGTTACTCTGCCCTCACACAGGAAGCCAGCGTGGGGAGGGTCTGCAGAACCCACATGAACTCCGACCCCGGGTGAAGAGCGCGGAGCCGCCTTCACCCGCAAGTAAACGCCTGCTTGTCCTCCAGGAGCAGCAGTGCCCACCTGTCTCCCAAGTCCACGCCTGGGCCCAGGTGGCCAGCCCCACAGGGGTCAGGGCTCTGAGCAGAGTTCCTGGGAAGCAGCCCCAAGATGGGTCCTGTTGCAGGACTGTGGGGAGGACACAGGGGTCCGTCCACTGGAGCCTGGGCCCAGCCGGGGCTCCTCCCTCGCCTCCTGCTCCCGCTCACCCCACTGGAGCAGGGTGGGCTCGCCCACCTCATCCTCTTCCCCATGGTGAGGGGTCGAGAGGCAGGAGGAGGGCGTCAGACAGAGCCACCAGCCCAGGCCTTCTGGGGTGTCCCGAGGTCACTGTCTAGGGGTGTTAGACACCCAGCAAGGGACTGACGAGCAGGACACAGAGCCGGCCGGCCAGCAGCAGGTTTAGGGCAAAGTGACAGAGACGCAGAGAGACCTCTCTGAAGAGAAGGGCCCGGAGCCGGGAGTCTGGAGGGCGGCCCTCCTTCCCTTCCCTGTGCTGTGCTCCTCACTATTACCGGTTGGTCCCTCTGGGTCCACAGGTCTGTTTTAGTTTTTCTGTTGGGTCCCTCACTTATGGAAGTGCCTGTCTGTTGGGTCCCCGCTCGTGTCCACGAGCGCCTCCATCAGGCAGGAAGCTGACCTCACCAGGAGCCCCTCCCCATGCTCCTTTGTCCTGGCCTGCCCAACCCCCGGCCTCGCCGTCCTGCCCTGGCTGCCTACACCCTTCTGCACCTTCCTCAGTGAACCCCAAGACCCCCAGGACCCGGGAGAGCCTGCCAGTGCTGCCCACCTGGTTTGGCTCAGGAGGTTGGGGGGATGTCCTTGGGAAGGGCATTGCGTCCTCTGCTCCCTGCAGCAGCCCCGGCTGGACCCCCTCTGAGGCTGGGGACCAGTACCCTGGCCACCAGTGCAGACCCCAGGAGCTCTTCACCTGTCCCAGGCCTGAGCTCGCCACAGGCAGCCTGGACTCCCCAGGCTTGGCTATGCCCACCCAGCCCCTCGCTGACGTCCAGCTGTCTTTCTTCCAAAAGCTGATGCCCAGCCCTATGGTCACTTCATGTCCACCACAGTGTCCCCCAGAGGGGCCCCCAGCCCACACACAAAGGGCCTAGTGTACTGCAGGCCTGGGGGCTGGTCCAGGTTGAGGGCCTGGACGCCGGGCCCACAGCTCTGCCTGTCCCCCAGCTGGTGCGGTACAGCGCCGACGGTGTTCTGCAGCTGGGCCCCCTGGGCTCCACAGCCTTCCTGCCCGACTCCAAGTGCCTGGTGGATGATGGCCGGGGACGCACGCCCACCCTGAAGAAGTGTGAAGATGTGGCCCGGCCGGCACAGCGGCTGTGGGACTTCACCCAGGTTAGTGGGCTGCTAGCCCCTCACCACCCGCCCCGACCTGTGTGCCTGACACTCTCGGCCAGGTCCAGGGCAGCTGCATGCGTCCTCTGAGCCCTGCTGACCACCCCGGCCTCCTGCAGGGACCTGCAGGGACCAGCGCCTCTGTTCCTGCTGGGCACAGACCCCATGACAGTCTGAGGGGCTCTGCTGTCCCCCAGGGGCCTGGGACAGCTGGCTGGAGAGGGGCTGGCATAGCTGCTGGGACAGCCGGGTGGGGCAGGGCTATGGGCTCAGGGCCCTGGACATTTCCTGGTAACCCCGGACCTCAGAAAATAGCAGGGCAGGCTGGCAGTGTGGCGGACTGGAAGAGGGGGCCTGGGGGCTTCCTGGTGGCCATGCAGGGACAAGCGTGTGCCCAGGGCCACCTGTCACTCTGGGGTACCCAGCCTGATGCGGCTTCCCCACCCTGCAGAGCGGCCCCATCGTGAGCCGGGACACGGGCCGGTGCCTGGAAGTGGAGATGTCCAAAGACGCCAACTTCGGGCTCCGGCTGGTGGTGCAGAGATGCTCAGGGCAGAAGTGGATGATCAGGAACTGGATCAAGCACAGCCAGCACTGACCCTGGCCTCCCAGAGCTGCTGCCCAGGGCATGGACGCTGGCGGACCTCGGGCAGTCCTGGATGAGCCCCGGGCTGGAGCCAGGACTGCCTTCGCGCCAGCCATACCCGGGCAGGCTGGGCCGTGTGCCCTGGACCCAGGCGCCTGCAGCCACAGCCACCGTGTCGGGAGCAGCCTCCTGGACTGGCAGCTCTGCCGGGCGGGCATCGGGGACGGGACTCCCACGCGACCCACGTGCCTTTCTGCAGTGATCCTCCACCGGCTGCCGGGACAGCCGCCCCCCTGCATGTGCCGAAGCCCTGCACACAGCCCGCGGGAAGGACACAGCCTGCTGCCCGGACAGGCCCGGCCTCCACGTGCACCCCGTCCTGAGCAGACGGGGCTCACGCGCCCGCTCAGCCCAGCTCTCCATCTTCCAGGGCAAAAGCCAGAGGGCAGCTCCTTGAGATCTGTGAGGAAGCGAGATGGAGAAGCCGACGGCTGCCCTGGTCCCAGAGGCAACCGAGGCCAGGCCCAGAGGCCGCTCTGCTGCTCGGCAGACTCAGAAGGGGCCATCAGCCGGAAGCTGCCACTTGTCTCCAGGAGCTGGAGAAGGCCCTGCGGGCAGGGGTCCTGCTTCTGCCGGCCCTCGCCGGCCCCAGCTTCTGCTGGCCTGTGGCTCTGAACCCTTTGTGGCAGGAGCAGCAGTGGATGCCCTGGCCCCCTCTGTTTTTATAAATAAAGTTTTATCGGCACACAGCCACACCCACTCCTTGCGTCTGGCCTGTGGCCCGCTGTGGGGCTCTGGCCTTCCAGGGAACCGTCCTGGTGCCTGAGCCAGGACGTGCGGCTCTGTCGCTTTCGCACCCTGGAGGACGGCCTCTGCATCCTCCACCAGCTGGGGGTGGGTGGGGCAGACAGATGTGGAGGCAGGCAGAAGTCAACGTCAGGGCCACAGTGCCAGCCGCAGAGGGCTGGGAAATGCCGAGTCATTGGGCAACTGTGCGTTGGGCTACCGTCCAGGGTCTCTACGTTACAAGGAGGGAGAGTAGAGGTCAGCTCTGGCCCGTCTGCAGCTGGCAGGACGCAGAGCAGAAATTCCCTGGTACAGGTTTCAGAGCAGTGTCCCTTCGGCCTCAACCCCAGCATGCAGGGTCCTTCCTGCTCCACTCGGGGTCGCTGGTGCTCAGGACTGTTGCCCACGCTCCACACTGCGCCAGCCGCGGCACACCCTGGGGTTTGCTGGCAGCCGGAGGGCGTGTGTGCCCCAAGGCCGGGCCTCAGCTGCTCTTGCTCACCCCTGCCTGGCAGAGCCTCCAGACCCTTCCGCTGGCCTCGCAGGGAGAGGTGTGTCTGCCTGGTGGCTTCCTGTGTCCCCTCCCCAGGGAGCAGCCTGGAAAGTGGCCGGCTTCCCTCTCTGGACATCAGATGGAGAGAGTGGAAGACTGGCCTTCTCACAGAGCCAGGGACTCGGCCCCGGGGCAGCTAGCGGAGGGCAGCGGCAGAGCCTCCTGCCAGTCTCTACCTCATCCTGCGGGGACTCCAGCTTCCCCGGGAGCAATGTCCCCAAGTCCAGCAAGCAGCAGCAACTCTCGCTCTTGTGGTCCCAGCAGAAACGCAAGACTCAAGACGAACAGCTGCCCAGAGTGCAGATCCAGGCTCCTGGCCGGCAGGGATGCCGGCCTGTCTCCAGGCCACATGGCCATGCCCTCGCCCCGGGAGCTGTGGGCCTGACATCACTGCTGTCCCCGGGCAGCCTGGCGGCCCCTCCCACTCTCCTCCTCTGGGGCCCTGCAGCTCCTGGGCCCCTGTCCCCCCTTCACCAGGTCTCCCCAAAGGCAGGGGGAGGATGCAGGGAAACACCAGCTGCCGAGGCCCCAAGCCATCGGCAGCTGGGGGCCAGCTCCAGGGTCCCCAGGGCCCAGAGGTTTCCTAATGAGCCTGATGCACGTCACCTGCTGGTGGCAGGCAAAGTACCGCCTGCTGTTTCACACAGAGGCCACACAGCGTCCACCACAGGACTCCAGTCACCACGCTGGGCGAGGCCATAGGGCCACCAGGCTGCAGCCATAGGGGACCTCAGGGAACCCATCACGTCCTGGAGGTGGTGCTATCTGGGCCCCAGCAACCTGTCGCTTGCCCTGTCCCTCACCCTGTCCCCAGGAGCATGGCCTCGGGCAGGACGTGGAGGGGCCGTCCTCATCCCCAGGGCTCCCTGCGGCCCACAGCTCAGTGTGTGGCCTGAGTTCACCCCCAAGAGCCAAATGCACAGGGGAGGGTGGAAGAGGCCGGGACCCTCTGCTGCTGAAGATGAGCCCACAGCACGGAGGCCAGCGTCCAGTGGGGCCCTGACCACCAGGATGCCCACCCTGGGACCAGCTCCTCATGCATGGTTGGTGGTGGCCTGCACTGCCGGCAACCCCAGCCAGGGTCCCCAGCCTCAGAAGTGTCTACCGCCCCAAAGGTGGCCAAACCAGCCCAGTGAGGGCAGAGGGCATGAAGGAGCAGGGGAGGGACCCGGGACAGGAAGGGTCAGGCAGGCTGGCGGGGACCTGGTGGGAGGCGAGACTCTTTGGCGGGCCGTGCTACAGTGAGAACGCCACACCATCCTCAGGGTGGAGGCACGGGGATGGCACCTTCTGGGCAGGTCCAGTGTCACACCCAGGTCCAGGCGACCCCCACGCCCATGCTGCCGGCCTAGCACTTGTCGTCCCTTTTTAAAGGACAGTCGCGGTTGAAATGGCAAAGTTACAGGAAGTGGACTCTGATAAGCTCGATGCCGGCCACTTCCTTGGCCCAGCTGTGAATCGTCTCTGCGGCAAATTCAGAAAGATCCATGTCGGTTGTGAACGGGCTCATTCGCAGCCAAGCCTGGGCGAGCCCGAGGCCCGAGGCCCGGGAACCGGAGCTGCTGGTGGGAAGCAGGAGGCGCAGGCAGCTCCCCCACTTCGCCGGAGGGACGCCGCGGGCATCAGATGTCATCTTGCCTGATAAAAACGTTCCTTGCCCCAGTGACTCTTCGTCCATGGCCAGGCTGCAGGAGCGAATCCCGCACAGCGGGTCTGATAGGGCTGGAGGGAGTCCCCGGCTGGGGCTGGCCAGGGACCCCTGGAGGAGACCCCCCAGGAGGAGCAGTGCACGTGCCGGGTGGAGGGTGGGGCACTGCCTGCAGGCTGGGCGGCGGGTCTGGAGGCACCTGCCCGAGCTTGCTGAGACGGGCGACCCGGCCAGGTGCCAGGGTGGTTCCCGGTTCCGTCGTGGTTTTGCTTTGCTTCTCGGCCTCGGCTGGACGTCCTAAACTTGCTTGCAGTGAGCAAGGTTCACTCCTGCTTCCTGAGTATTGACCAGCACCTGCTGCCCGTGGGCTGCTGTCCCAGGAGCAGCCCGGGGGACAGGCCGATGTCTCCCCTTCTCAGCCTAAGTGGTGAGAAGATAAGCATCACCAGGTGACGGTGGAGACATTCGCAGACCTCAGGGCACCTCGTGGGCAAGGAGACGGAGCAAAGACCATGGGCAGCAGGCCCTCCATGGGGCAGCTCAACACAGCCAGGAGGCACGTCGTGTGCCGGGGTGAGCACAAGGAGGCAGAGGAGAGGACGGCCGGCACGGAGGCAGGAGACAGCCCGGCAAGGTGCAGGCCTGCGGGCGGGGGGGACCTCTGCTCTGCTCCAGAGAGGGTTTGGGGCAGAGCAGAGTCTTACCTGCCTCTCGGAAGGGTCCCCTAGCTGCTGGGGAGCCAGCTCCAGGGAGGGAGGCCAGGAGGGGAGACCGGCCAGGAGGCTGCCTGGGCCCTGGGGTCCTCCCGCAGGACAGCAGGCTGAGCACAAAGTCCCGCAAAGGACCTGCCTTGTGGGGAGCGGAGGGACAGCATCCCACCAGCCAGAGGCATCAGTGGAGAGGGACTGTGAGCCCGTGAGCAGGAGGTTGGGCAGGTGGGGCTGGGATCCCAGGTGTCTCAAGACGTCAGGCGAGGAGACATTGCTGGGGGCCACACGGGCCAGAGGAGAGCGGCCCGCAGAGCCTCAGGTCAGCAGGTGAGGGCCCCTGGGGGAGGCCTTGGATCCCGGCTACACAGACCCTCACCCCAAGGTCCCTGAGCACAGCCAATGGCAAGAGTGCGACCAGGTGGTCAGCGGGCAAGCACTGTTTGCACCCACTGCCCGCCAACCTGGGGAACCTGGCTGCTCCACACTCCCGCAGTGAGACAACGGCCCTCCGTCCAGAGGGCCAGCAGTCGTCTCTGCAGCAGCCTCCTGAGGCCATGGTCCCCCTTTCCTAGCAGCCAGGCCAGGATCGGGGCACCAGCACGTGGCCCTGATCCCTGCACCCGAAACCCAGGCGGCTGCTTCCTGCTTTTCTCCAAGGAAACAGAGCGGCTCCACCTGACGGGTCCCCCATTAAAAGGTCCTAACTCTTCCGTGTCCCCCATGGTGACCGGGAAGCCTACCGGGAGCCCCAGGCCAGGCAATGGAAGATGCCGGTTCCTCAGCTAGGCCCACGCCCCCCGGGCTTGCTGACCGCAGGGCAGGCAGGGCCCCCACGCGTCCCTGGGCAGAGCAGCTCTGCAACTGAAGGAAGGAAAAGCAACAAACGTCTTCTGTGGCCGGGGACTGGATGGGGCACGGCCTGTCACAGGCCCAGCAGGCACAGGCAGCCCTGGGCGGCAAGGAGACAGCTGAGCCAAGAGCCCAGCCGGCCTCCAACCTCAGAAACCCCTGGGGGCTCAGTGGGCCGATGGAGGAGCCAAGGGCGGGCTCTCCAGCAAGCAGGGATTCCAGAGGACACATGGAGGCCCACAAAGCAGCCAGGGATGGGCACCTGGAGGCCACTACCGTGCAGGTCACCCCTCCATGACACCTGGAACTCCCAGGGAAGCGTCCTGCCAGCCTCACTGCTCGGAGGGACCTCAGCTGCTGGTGCTATTTTTGTGTCACTGGGGACTGAACCCAGTGCTTTTTGAGACAGGGTCTCACTCAGTTGCGGAGGCTGGCCTGGCTTGTGATCCTCCTGCCCCAGCCTCCCGAGGTGCTGGGATCACAGATATGGCCACCCGTCTAGCCACAGTTGCTTCTTGCCACCTTGAGAACCTCGCACCAGGGCCACTCCTTCACAGGGGTGCAGACTGCAGACCCCAACTGGACAGGAGAGCAGTGCTGGTCACACGTGGCACCTGGCCCACGGGCCCCAGGACCTTTGTGAACAGTTCTGCTGGCCAGGAGTCCTGAACTGGCCTGCAGGCCCCACCAGGGTCCTCTGAAGGCCCCGGGAGACTTGCTGCCTCTCTGGCTCCCGGGGTGTGGGCAGGCCTGGGAGTCTCCTCTGAGCCTTGCATCCTCTCTGCTTCCTGTGAGGACCGTGGTCATCAGATCAGAGCCCACAGTGTCACAGCAGTTGAGCTCACTGTGACATGACAGCTGTGAGGGCATCCGATGGCCTCAGCAGGGCCCCCTCCGGGGTTCTGGCCTGGCGTGAGTTGCCGTGGACGACGCCAGACACCCTACTCTTGCGGAGGGGCCGCAGGGCTTCCCTGATCCTCAAAGCAGCGGACCTGCTGCCAGGCGCGTGCAGAGGGAGGGCGACCCGGGCTCGATGTCCCCTGAGTCCCTGCAACAGGTCCTCCAGGGAGCCGCAGCCAGAATGCAGGCCGCCCACCCTGCAGAGTCCACCACGCTTGTGACTGAGAGACAAATACTTACACACAAAACGTGGGTGGACCTCAGGGACTGAGCAGGAGCCCGAGCCAGGCCCCCCGCCCGGCCGGCCTGTCCCGTGTGGCCCTGTGTGTGCTCCCCTGGAAGCACGCCAGCTCTCCACCCGCGCCACCCGTTCCAAGGTTAGGCAATTCCACTTGCCTGATATTCTCCAAACTGGGACCCTGGGATTAACACGGGGACCCGCGGACACACTCAGCAAGAGGCGCTCTGCAGAGCACAGGCTGCCGTCCTCCAGGGCATCGAGGCCACGAAGGAACCGCAGACAAGCGCCCAAGGCGAGGGCCGCCCAGGTCCTGCGTGGTCTGCTCCCTGTAGGCGGGACCGTCCTCCTGCAGCTCATGGTGCCCGTCCAAAACCATTGCCAAATGCCGAGACTCGGAAACAGGCTGCGACCCACATTCTGGTGTGTGTGAATCACCCTTCAGTAAGGGCGGGTTTTGATTTTAAAAGTACACAAGGCATGGTTGTGTTTAGTGAATAGAATCTGTGTTTGCAATCCGTGAAGAAGGCTGGGGACAAAGAGGCCTGAGCTGCTCGGTGGCCCTGGGTCACCAGTGACTTTTAAAAGATTTTTACCTCTTAATTTTTTTTAAAATATTTTTTTAGTTGTAGATGGACACAATGTCTTTATTTTATTGCTTTGTATGTGGTGCTGAGGATCGAACCCAGGGCCTCACGCATGCGAGACAAGCGCTCTACCGCTGAGCTACAATCCCAGCCCCTTTACCTCTTAATTTTACTTCTGTTTTATCTGTAGTAAAAAAAATTAGTCTATCATTTTTCCATAATTGTGATTGTCATTATGATTAATAATCACAGAGTAATATTATGTTAGTTATGCAAGTAATAAGGTTTTAATTATAACCACAATGACCATGATTATTCTAGAACATCTTTTATAATAAGAAACTTTTTTGGGGGGTGCTGGGAATTGAAGCCCAGGGGTGCTTTACCACTGAGCCACATCCCCAACCCTTTTTATGTTTTATTTTCAGACGGGGACTCACTAAGTTGCTGAGGCTGGCTTTGAACTTGAGATCCTCCTGCCTCAGCCTCCTGAGTGTTGGGATCTCAGGCATGTGCCACCACACCTGGCTGAGAAACGATTCTTTTTAAAATCAGGGATGAGTGGAGTGGGGTCCAGGAGTCTCTGTTCCACTGAAGGGACCCAAAGGGGCGCCCTTGGGCCCTGGGACAGCAGGGGGTCGGTGGCCTTCTGGTTCCCTGAGAGATGCCTCCTCACCTGCGATCAAGGGCATGCCCCTGGCAGGAAGACCCCGGGCCTGGGAATAGGCCACACATTTTGGGGGGAGGCCCTGGACCTCCTCTCCTGCTCTCTGGTGGGGAGGGACGGCCCCTGCCTGCCTGCTGCCAGAGCTGAGGAACACTGGTGGCAGCCCTCTGGGTGCCGGGCCCTCTCTGACTCCTCAGCCCCTTCTGGAAACTGCTGATCTAATCCTGTCAGTCCCAGAAGATGAGCTGCAGCTGCTCTGGGAGCCGTCGCCCCTACGGGAAGAGCCAGAGTCCACCAGCGCCAGGAGCCAGGTGCCAGCGCCCGGGGAACCACCGTCTCCACGTGCGCGTCCGTCCCCCACGCGCTGAGAGACAGGAGCTTTGGGCGGGGCTGCCCCCGCAGGGCTCTGAGGTGTGGACCCTGGGCCTATCCACAAGGGCCTCATCCAGGAAGGCGGAAGTGTGGGAGGCAGAGGAGGAGGGACTCGCAGCCTCAGGGAAGCAGAGGTCAGAGGAAGAGGCGGGGGGCAGGGCTGGCTCTGAGGGTCAGGGAGGCCGGAGCCCAGGAGCGCTGCCCTCCAGAAGCAAAGGTGAGGCACGATTCTCCCCGAGGCTGAGGAGCAGCCGCTGCCCGTGGCCTCTGGAACTGCAGGAGGATCCGGTGAGTTTAAAGCCACCGAACTGCTCCAGCAGGTGGAAGATGGCATTGGGTGGGGAGCACCCTGGTGGAGCCTCCTCCACTCCTCGCCGCCCGCCCGCTGGGTCCCACGTCCTCCCCACTGCCCGGTGTGCGCCCGTGCTGCGGCGTGTCCACAGTGCCGCTGGAGGAGATGAGCCATGCACATGGCTCACAGGCCACTCGGGTGGCCACAGGCAGTGCCCAGCTGAGGCCCTCGAGGCACCAGGACCCAGGGCTCCTGCCACACTGAGGTGTCTTCCGGGGCTGGGGCTGTGGCTCCGCCTCCCCACACACCCGCCGGGCCCTCCTACACAGAGGAGCCTCTCCTGAGCTCATTTCCTGCTGTGGGACAATAGTGGCCCTGTCCACAGGCCAAGGACTGCCTGGGCAGCAGGAGGGAGGGAGGGACTCCGCCACCTGAGACCCAGGGGCAGCCCACGCTCCCCTCTGAGCAGGGGGCCGCGTCCATGCAGATCTCAGACGGAGCCCCTTGTGGGTGGGGATCGCCACTAAGGTATTTCCTGGTCAGCTCTCAGTCTGTAAAGTGACCCCTTCGACATTCCACCGTGGATGTGGAGTCCGCGTGGCCCAGGGGAGGGAGGCCACGCGTGGGAGGTAATCCGTGCATCGTGAGGAAGCCCTGGACTCAAGGCCCACGAGCTGCACCTGGGTGGCCGGGGAAGGTCCAGAGCACGGTGCCTTTTGAATAGAAGAGCCAACCGAGGGGGGGCGCACAGGACCACAGGAGGCTCCCCTCACTGGCCCCAGGTCTTGCTCCTGAGGGGAGAAGCAGGCTGCACCGGCAACTGCTCTGCAGCAGGACTCCTGATAGTGGACTTGGGCCCATTGAGCTCGGTGACCACCATGCTGGGCTTCAGGTCCCCCTCAGGCTGGGAGCACACTAGTCGGCCAGAGACCCCCGCCTGGCCAGTGTAGGCAGAGCCCAGGACTCCGCACCTTGGGGACTGTCCAGGGAGGGGCACCAGGCCAGCACTGGGAAGGGGTGCGGGAGCTGCTCAGGCAGGAGATTCTTGGCAGACAGTGGCCACCCTGTGATGCCCGGGGAAGGCGGCCTGCCCTGATTCCTCTGTCCCTGCTGCCCCCACAGGGATGCTAGGAAACTCAGACTCTGGTGTGCTGCTGACGAGGCCCAGGGCTGCTGGTCCCCGGGGATCTGGGAATCTCCTGCTTGACCCCAGACACCTGGCCATGGAGCCTCAAGGCCCTGAGGCTCCCAGAAAGGTGCCCTCCCACCGTCAGACCCACTGCGGCCCCTTCCTGCACTGTGACAGAGCACCGGGGTGCAGCTCCCCGCTCCCAGCCGGTGTGGCTCACAGTTCCAGAGGCTGGCAGCTTCGAGGGCACAGAGAAGCCCACGCACAACACGGGGGTGCACAGACACACGGTGTGACGGGCAGCTGGGCACGTGCTGCATGTGGACACTGAATGATACCGGTGCACAGACCAACGTGACGGGGACGGGATGACATCACTCACACGGTGGGGGAGAGGTGCAGATGGACCCACGGTCCCCACGAAGGACTGACGGGAGACAGGCGCACAGGGGGCCCCGATGAGCGTCACACAGACGCACACATGCAGAGAAGATGGATGACGGACGGCAGCTGGGTGATACGGGGGTGGCAGTGACGGGCAGATAACGGGTGGTGGACGGGTGGCTGCTGGGTGATGAGTTTTCAGCCAGCACCGTGGGGGACAGCCTTGGCCCCGCATGCAGTACTGGTGACAAGGGAGGGTTCCCAGCCACAACTGGAAGTCCCCGGGAGTCCAACCTCAGCGCCGCGGGGCCGTTTTCCCGGCTAGACAGGACGCGATCACACCGTGGCGGCTGGCTGCCTGCTCCAAACAGCGCCACCACTCCTGGCTTCTCTTGGCTCCGCACAGGCTGGGCTGTGCACCCAGTGTCGTCTGAGAGGGGGTGGCGGCTCCCCCATCAGCCACGTCCCGGGCAAACCCTGTGCACGGCCCCTGTGCCTGGCTCCGCACCGCACTGCCGTCTTCAATCGGTTGCTGACATTCGGAAGTCGGGGGAGGTTTTCCACGTGCAGGGAGGACACTTGAATGGCAGGTGCTGCAGGGCACTCGGAGGCTGCAGCCCCCCGGGCTCCCGCTCTGGCCCACGGCAGTCTTCTGGGAGGGTCTTCCTGCAGCCCTCTCCCACCTCGCCTGGATGTCCTCAGTGCACCCTGCCGCCTCCACAGGCCTTCAGGCTCCGTGGGGGCTCTGCCAGGCACCCGTCAGCTAGGACCCCCCTGGCCCAGGGGTGCTGGGGCTGGAGCCAGGCTGGCTGGGGGCGGACGGGGATCCTGGGAGCCGAGAAGGGAAGCCTGTGAGCTGGAGTGCTCTCTGCCGCGGGCGAGCCAGGGCACGGGTTTCAGGCCACAGAGGGCGTGGCAGCAGAGGTGCAGGGGACAAATGTGAGACCCAGAGATGACGTCTCGCCCGTCAGGAAAATGGAGAGCACGCACTGCCCAGAGCCGGGGCCTAGTGGAATTTCCACGTAGCCTTGGCCTGACCAGAGCCACGGCGCAGCCCCTTCCCATGGGCGAGACCAAAAGGTGGGGCCACACCTGCCGGGAGCCAGCCTGGGCCGGGTGGAAGCTGGCCTCGGCTCTAATGGCCACGCAGGACTCCGGCTTCCAGCCACCTGCTGTTACCCCTGCTGCCCAGGAAGAAGCCGAGACCATTTCTAAACTAAATGAACCCCAAATCGACTGCGGTAACAGGGAAACACTTCCAACCGACCATTCGAGTCTCCCTCCAAGCACACGGCTGCGGTGGTGCCCCGAGCTCATCAAGCGGGCAGCCCGGGGGCTCTAGACCCAAGGCCGCTGGCAGCTCCTGTGGTCCCCCTCGGGTATGTGTCTCCTCACACCAGGCAGCCGGCAGCCCCGGCACAGGGGCTGGGAAGACCCCAGGAAGGACCCAGGCTCTCAAAACCCAATCTCAGGCAATGTGCTTACTGACCGCGGCTGGCAGTGGAGGGCAGGCCAAGCAGCCCACAGCCCCAGACAAGGAGGGGCTGCACCGGGGGGCCTCTGAGCATCTCAGAGGCGGGCAGTGTCCCTGTGGAGCAGGGTGTTGTGTGAGGGAAGATCACGCATGAAGACTGGGATTCATGCAGAGCGGGGATGTACGTGCCCCAAACATGGACAAAGAGGAGGCCAGGCCTGCCCCGTGGGGGCTTGTGTGAGCCATGGTGCCGCCATGACGTTCTCATGCCCTCGGTCTGTGGCTAGGCCCAGAAGCAGTGGGTGGGCTCTGCTCCACAGCTGGCCTCTGCTGGGCCGAGTCTTCTGCAGATCCAGATGTCCCGTGACACCTGGCCCCAGCAGGTCCCAGAGTCCAGGGGCAGCAGAGGTGGCATCAGCTGTGACTGCATCCTATGTCCTCATGGAGGAAGACACACCTGCTAGGCTGCTCTCAGCCAGAAGCATGGTCAGCAGGAGGCCTGGGTCCTGGGATGGGCTTCGAGCCCTGGCAGAGGGGCAGGTCACTGCTCCCAGAGCCACCTGCAGGCTGTTACCAGAGAGCTCTGCCCAGCTGCGGCTGAGCACACCCCAGCTGATGCTGCTTGCACTGTGGCAGGGATGTACGTGTCCTCGGAGGGCATGCCCAGAGGTGGCAGTGGTTCCTGGGCTCGGACATCTCCAAACAGCCGCCAGAGCAGGAGGAGGACCGTCACACGCGTGGTCCAGGGTCTGCTTGCTGAGCACTCTGTGCTGTCCAGACAGCAGGACTTCACAGTGCACAGGAGGGGACGTCTGCTCTCAAGGGTGTCCCTGCAGGGATGGCCACCCTGGGCAGATCCGCTGGCTACCGCGTGACGGAGCCGCAGCCACGGAAGCTGTGGTGTGAACCGTGACACGGCCACACAGTGGCCCAGCCCAGCTCTGCCCACTGGCCCTGGGTGCGGCTGGCCGGCGCCGGCTGAGCTGCACCGAGTCGGTGGCCCTGTACCAGCCGCTCTGCTCAGCTTTGGGCCTGTCACCCAGCTGGGGTGCTCCCAGGCGACGGCGGGAGGGGCAGGCAGGAGAGAGGGCACTGGCCAGCACCGTGTGACCCCTGGCTTCCACGTGGTCACCCTGTGAGGCAGCCAGGTCCCCTGCTCTGTGTGCCCTGGCCTGGAACAGGTAGGGGAGACATGGTGGCCAGCACAAGGCTCCTTTCCCACATCTCACTGGTGCTCTGGGCTGTGGTGACGGGCCCCTGCGCACCAGGCAACAGCGTGATGTGCCAGTGTCCCTCCCACTCCTCGCCCATCCTTCCTCTACTGCACTCCCCTTGATTCCTGAGACCCCTACACCTTTTTTTTTTTTTTTGGTACTGGGGATTGAACCCAGGGGCACTTGACCACTGAGCCACATCCCCAGCCCTATTTTGTGTTTTATGTAGAGACAGGGTCTCACTGAGTTGCTTAGTGCCTCGCCATTGCTGAGGCTGGCTTTGAACTCGCGATCCTCCTGTCTCAGCCTCCCTAAGTGCTGGGATTACAGGCATGTGCCACCGCGCCCGGCTCCCTACACCTTCTTAAAAAATTTTTTGTTTCAATGGATCATTTTTATTTATTTATATGTGGTGCTGAGAATCGAACCCAGGACCTCACACGTGCTGGGTGTGACAGGCTGTGGTGACAGGCCCCTGCACACCAGGTGCTGCACCACTGAGCCACAGCCTCGCCCCCCACACCTGTCTTTCCCCTTTTCCTCTCTAGCTTTCACAAAGGGAAAACACGCGACCCTTGACCTGTGCACTTGACCAAACATGGAACGCTCCACAAGTTGGCATGCTGTCCTTGTGCAGGGCCAGGCCAGCTCCTTCATGTGGTTCAATCCCAGCACACACACCCTGGGGGCCAGCACCACAGGGCTCCTGTGAGGGCACCTCGTAGAGGGTTCCAGGACAGGCCGAGCGTGCAGGCTGTGTGGGCACTGGGCAACAGGACAGCAGAAGTCCTGCCTCTGGTGACCCCTGGGCAGGGAGTAGAACAAGGGCCCTGCACCCTCAGGACACCCTCGGCAGGTCACTCCTGCCCTGGCAGAGCCCCCAGGAGAACCCAGGGTTCCCATCCCTTCAGGCTGCAGGTGGGCAAGGAGGGTCCCCCTCCAGGGACCGGGCACCCCAGCGCCTCACTTGCCCCTAGCTGCAGCCCAGAAGCTGAGCTCAGCAGACAATGGGTCCTCCAGCATGCCCACTGGCCCCGCTCTGCCCGCCAGGCTGTGTGGGCCTCTGCTGTGCGGGGCTGGTGTCTGCGGTGATGGCAGTGCCCCTGTCCACCTGTGGGGCCCAGGGTGAGCCCGGGCAAGGCTGGGCAGAAGCTGGCCCGGGTCCCAGGAGCACATGGCAGGCCTCAGTGCTGCCTTGAACACACATGTGGGCGATGTCCTGGCTCAGAGGAAAGGACAAGCGGCCCAGGGGCCCTGCTGTTACTGCTGATCCTGTATCTCCTCTTCCAGGGCCACCTGCACATGATCAGGAGCCCTTGACCCCGAGCCCTGACAGCCAGCCCTAGCCAGCAGGAGGTCACCTTGGAAGAGGGGCAGCAGCCCTTCCAGGTCCACAAAGCACACCTGCAGGGATGCCTGGTGGGTGGACGCCCTGGCATAGGGTACAAAGCCCTCCTGGCCACCCATAACCCTGGGGGTGCCACCACCCCACCCCAGCACTCCCACCTCAAGACAGCCCTCCACACGCGCTCTGCGCTTCCCGTGGCCCTGATGCCAGCCTGCCACGCCCACAGTAGGACCTGTGCTCGCCGTAGCCCTTGTCCTCAGGATCCCACCTGGGGCAGGGCCTCCTTTGAGCACCGACAGGGTCCTGGGGTGAACAGCACCCCACAAGGTGGCTTGTTTGGAAGCAGAGGCTCTGCAGGTGGGACGAGTTGGGACGAGGCAAGGCAGGGGCTGAACCAGCCAATGCCAACCTTCAACAAGAAGCAGAGAGGCCAGTCAACAGCAAAGGGACGGAGGCCCCAGAGGCTGTGGGGGGAAAGCAGTCGGCTTAGGGCAGAAGGGCGGCCCAGCCTCGGACACCTTGTCTCTGGCCTCCAGGACTGTGGGATGGATCTCCCTCATTTTAAGCCCACCAGTGTAAGTCTGGAGCACACAGTGGGGGACATGGCTGTCTTCTCAGGGCTGGCGTCCTGGGAGGGTGGGGGCAATGGATTCCAAATAGCCCTTCTTCCCACTGAGCTGGGACTCAAGAAGAGGGAGCGGGAGGCCACGGAGGTGTGCTTGGTGGGGCCAGATGTCCTCCAGGCTGGAGACGTCTGGGATGGGGACGCAGGCTGAGCTAAGGACCAAGGTTATAAGAAGCCAACTTTAGATCTAAACTAAAATCTAAAGGGAATGCTCGTCAGGGTCTGTTCGATCCACCAGTGAACGGGGGCCTGGAAGGTGTCTGGACAGGGCCCGGGGGACACTCAGACCCGCAGGCCCATGGGGCGTGTGGACTCACAGCTGCATCTCAGCCGCCCCCATGTAGGCATCACGTGGTCATCCCAACTCAGACCTGCCAGGGGCGAGAAGGTGCAGCGATCCTGAGGTGGCTGGACCTGGGGGCCGCCCACAGCTGCAGGCCGGTGAGCCCCTGCTCCCTAATGGCACGTGGTGGTTTCCCATGGCCCCACTGGCCTTCAGGGAGATCACGCAGCAGGACATCATGGGCCTCAAAGAGCATCCACTGTCCACTTTCCTCACAGGAGCATTTGTGGATAACCTGGGGCTGGACGGTGCCCAGCTTCCTCCGAAGAGGCCTGGAGACCAGGCATACTCCCCCCCGGCCCCAGGCCCGGGGCCCCTCCAGTCTTCATGCCAAGCCTGGGACAACCGTCCAGAGCAGCCAACACTGTCCTCTTGGGGGCCGTGTCCACGTGTCTTCATTCATTGGGCGTCCAGTACAGACTGTGCCCGTCTTTTCTGACCTGAGAGGCCCATTCACCCACTTGGTCACTCTAGCTGTCCCCAGAACGGCACGTGTTCCTCTGGTGGGGACCAGCCACGGCCTGGACGAGTGTCAGCGGACAGCCAGCAGCAGCCATAGACGTGTGTGCTAGACGGCCTCAGCCCTGACCTGCTCGGTGCCTGTCCAGTGCAGATGAGTTGTCCCCACTGGGCCTGCCCAGCTGACATGAGGGAGACAGGTGCTGCCAGGCCTGAAGTGCCTTCTGTGTGGACACAGTGCCCGCACCTCTGATCATCTGCAACTAATTTGCAAAATGCCCACTAAATGCTCAAGTACCCTCATCCCTGGGCTGTGGCCTCCATCACTGAAGTGAAAGGACTCGACTGCCCGGAGGCCACATTCTCCCCCTGGGAGGAGAGGCAGGCGAGGCACAGAGGCCATTTGTGAGGCTCTGCCCACATGTGCACGGAGCCTCCCTGGCACGGGGCTGCTGCTCAGTGAGTACTGGCCTAACTGGCAGTGCCTCCTGCACGTGGGAACTGCTCCTGCGGCTGTGCCACAATCCCCGAGGTGAGTGATGGGAACACAACAGAAATTCTGCTGGGCGGTGGTGCCCTCCAGTGGTCCCAGGAACTGAGGAGGCTGAGGCAGGGCAGCATGTTCAAGGCCAGCCTGGACACTTAATGAGACCCTATCTCAAAATAAAAAGGGGGTATAGCTCAGTGGTGGAGCACCCCTGGGCTCAATCCCCAGCACCAAAACAAAACCAGAAACCCTCTTGCTGTACCAGGCCAAAGAAGGCACCGTGGGCAGCAGCCTGCTCAGGCCTCGGGCACAGCATGAAGGGGAAGGGCCTGTGTTCACGAAGGATGGCCCCTGGCCCTCGGCCCCACAGGGAAGGGTCTGGGGAGGGGCCGGGGCTTCAGGGCTCCGGGGCTCCATGCGCCTGAGTCTGCATTTCTGAGGCTCACGTGGCTTCTGGATGCACAAGCTGCTGGAAGGTGAGGAGGGGTGGGATCTACCCCGCCACCTGCAGGCTCCTATGCCTAGGAGTGCCAGGATCCTGGGAAACAGGCAAAGGCCCTCAAGCCGAGCTGCAGTGGCCAGACCCAGAGGTGACAGGTGTGGATGAGGCGGGAGCCCCCGAGGCTTCCCAGCACATGTGAGAGGCTGAGGCTCTTGCCAAGCCTGCCCGGCTCCCTGTGGCCCTGCCGCCCTCCCCAGCACAGAGCTCCAGCTGCAGGGGACAGGGCAGGATGAGGCCAAGAGGGGCCTGCTCAGGATGACAGGCCCTGCAGACAAGGCCCCCAGGCCTCTCCGTCCACCCCAGGGCCTGGGGCGTCAGCAGCCTGACCAGCCCTGGTTGCACCATGGTGGCCTGCAGCTCTAGGACGCCTTGGCTGCCCTAGCTCCAGCACGCGCACCCCAGCCCCTGCCTCAAGGGCCCGCCTCAGCCATACTGCCCTTGGAGCCCCTCGCACCCCTTTCCTGGCTCCAAGGGCCACTGCTCAGCACACGTTGCTGTGGTTCCCAGAGCCGGCCTGGTTCCTTCAGAGGGGCCCCGTGACCCACTAGGGCCCACCTACTGCAGCCCGTCTACCCTGAGCTCTGTACCTCTGGGGAGTCCCGGCAGAGCCAGGCTGCCCTCCCTTCCAGCAAGGGCAAGGCTGCGACCCCTCGCCAATAATGCCCCTTCCCTGTAGCCTACATGCTACAGTGGCTCCCACAGGAACGTGGGGTGGGCTGATACAGGGTACCGCAGACCTGGTGGCCCAAACACCCCGTGCTCCCAGTCTTGGAGGCAGGGGTCCAAGATCCGGGGGGGCGGGATCCCTGTCCAGGTTCCCCCTGGACTGTCGTGTCAGAGGGACCCTTGTGACCTCACCCCTATTCGACACCTCGCAAGGCCCTACCTCAGGGATGTCACATCCTGAGGTCCTGGGGGGTCAGTGCTGACTTGCTTTGGTGGACATGCTCCAACAGCAGGCTGGTTTGGGGCATGCTGGCCTGAGTGCTGCCGACTCCCACCCCGTCTGACTTGACCGCAGGACAAGCCTCACAGCCCAGCCTGGTGTGGCCTCGTCCCTGTGGGAAGATGGCTGCAGCACCAGCAGGGAAGCACTTCCCAGGGGTGGAGCAAGTGGCCCAGCCCTCGCTGGAGCCCAGGGCACAAAGCCAGAGGCCTCTCAAGTGATCAGCCAGCTCAGGCTGGCACAGTGCCCCACTCTGCAGTGGGAGGCTGCGGTCAGAAAGCTAAGAAACAAGGGGTCCCCCAAGACGCTGCCCATCTCCACCCAAATGCTGCTGGCAGGCCTGGGGCTGATGGGCATTGGACCAGGGAATCTATGCCACAGTGAGGACCCTGCACATAGCCCATGACGTCGTGTGGGGCACTGTTGGCTGTGTGATTCATGAACTTAGATTCTAACTTGTCTCACTGGTATCCTGAGGAGGCCCACCAGTGTGCTGGAGGACCCAGCCCTCCCACCAGAGTGGAGGGTAACTCTGACTGGGAGGTGCAGAGTACAAGGGTGCACAGCACGTGCACTGGACAGCAGGGATTCGTGTCCAGAATGGGCCCCAAGTGACAGGGCCAGAGGGAAGGGGCCACAGCAGCTGCAGCTGGCAGCAAGGCCACCTCCTTCTTGCGGATGCTCCCTGAAACCCCTGCAGGACCCATGGAGCCCCTGGACCAGTCCTGCCCCGAAGCAGCTCCCTAGAGAAATACAGCCACAGGAGGCTGTGCAGGGAGCCACTGTGCCCGCTGGGGGCGTGCAGGGCCTGGACCACTCGGAAGGGGAAGGCCCAGCCAACGGGCCTTGCTCTCCTGCACTGGCCAGTCCCCACTGAAGCCCCACCCTCAGCCTGGCTGCTTCTCCTGCCCTTCATGACTAGATGTTCTTTCTCTTTTGCTCCCTTCCTTCCACCAGTGCTAGAGATCAAACCCCAGGGTTTTGTGCATGCTAGGCCAGAGCTGAGTGTGGTGCACACCTGTAATCCCAGCAGCTTGGGAGGCTGAGGCAGGAGGATCATGAGTTCAAAGCCAGCCTCAGCAACCTAGTGAGACCCTCTCTCAAAAGAAAATAGAAGGACTATGGATGTGGCTTAGTTCCCGGTATTTAAAAAACAAAACAAAACAAAACAACTCTGCTACTGAGCTATGGTCTAGCCCTTTTTAATTTTTTTGTCTAGAGACAGAATCTCGAATTGCTCAGGGCCTTCCTAAGTTGCTGAGACTGGCCTTGAACTTGGATTCTCTTGCCTTAGCCTCCTGAGGCTGCACAGGATCACAGGTGCATGCCACGGCGCCTGGCATAAAAACAGGCTTTTTAAGAGGAAACTTGGGGGCTGGGGCTGTGGCTCAAGGGCAGAGCGCTTGCCTGGCATGTGTGAGGCACTGGGTTTGATCCTCAGCACCTCATAAAAAATAAACAAAATAAAGGCATTTTGTCCATCTATAACCACACCCCCAAAAAAAATTACAGAGAGGAAACTTGGGGCCCTGTCCTCAACGGACAATCAGGCTCATGTGGTGTGAATGGGTCGTGGTACAAGAGAACGCCACTTCCAGTCACCGGGAAGAACTGGCTGCCTCAGACAGGGAGCAGGGCACGTGCCCCTGGACTCTGCTGGGTGCCTGCAACCCTCGTGGCTCCCGGAACAAAAGCATCCTCTGAGCCGGGGGCAGAGGCCATGCCTATGATCCCAACAAGTAGGGAGGCTCAAGCAGGAAAATGCCAAGTTCAAGGCCAGCTTGGGCAACTTAGTGAGAGCCTGTCTCAAGATAAAAAATAAAAAGGACTGGGGATGTGGCTCCATGACAGCGAACTCCTGCATTCAATCCCCAGTACCAAAATCAACAAAACCAAAACCAGCATCCTCTGAGAGCCCAGAGGGAACACTGCCCACAGACATGTACACACACAACCCTCTCACCATGACTGAGCAGGCCAGAAAGAAGCTGCTGGCCATGCCTGGGTCTCAAGGCAGTGGGAAGGACAGGTACCACCACCCTGTGGGGTGGACCCGGCACACTTGTGCTACCGTCTGCTTGGAGGCAAGGGCAGGGACTGCTCCAGCAAGGCACACGCAGCAGCTCAAGGCAGTGTCTAGGGCCCCTCAGCACCCCAGTCTGGCTGCCCTGCTGCTCGGCAGGGATGAGGCAGCTCCCTGAGGCTTGCTCTGCCTGGACTCACTCTTCACAAAACTATCTGGGGTGGGGGAGGGTGGCAGCCAGGGTCAGCTGAGCGTGAAGAGCTGGGCACAGAGGTCGTTCCGCCGGCCCAGCAGGCCCTGTGCTGGGATGAACTCCAGGGGCACTGGCTCGGGCCCCTTCTTCTTCAGGTCCTGCTCAAAAACCTGCGAGGAACGGCCATCAGCCCTGGGCTCATGCTTGGTGGACCCTGGGCCCCTCACTCCCACAACCCTCCTCACCTCATATGCAGTGAGTTCCAGGAGCGGAGCAAGGCTGACCTCAGGGACAGCCAGCACCTGGTTGATGACGCTGGCGGCTTTGGACACCTCAGGGTGGTAGTGCTGCTGGAGAGCCTGGCAAGGGCACATGGCCCATCACTGTGGGCTTCAGCACCAGGACAGTGACAGTGCCATGCGCTAGCACACACGCTCCCATCCAGGCCTCCGCGGGGCCAGCCCCAGGTGGGCAGGGGTGCCGAGAGCTCAGGCCCAAGAGCTCTGAGCAAGGGGGACCCAAAGCTGTCACGGCACAACCCTCATTAGGGACAGAGCAGCAGCCTGAGGGGAACAGACTCCCCAAGCAACCTGGGAGATGGGGCCCAAGGCCACACGTGCCCTGAGGCCCAGACACCCACCTGTAGCTCCCACAGGCAGCTCTCCAGGGCTCGGCTCTTGGCCGGGTCCTCCTCCTCAGGGTCATAGGGATCACTATCCAGCTCTAGGAATGAGATCCAGGACTCAAGGCCGTCTGGACTCCTTGGCGCAGCGGGCGCTGGGAAGGGTCCTCCCAACGCCCCCCCAAGGCAGCCCTGGCCTGACTCACCAGGGCCCTGCGGCCGGTGCACCAGCACTCGGCAGGCAGGGTGCCTGCGCAGCAGGTTGCAGATGAAGGGCAGGACCAGGAGCAGAGCCTCCGGAGGCGCTGTCAGGGCCAGGCGGGACAGGCGTTTGGCGAAGGCAGCCACCAGGTATGCAGGGAGATGGCTGGGCAGGGAGGCGGGCGTGAGACACCAGGGCTGGCCACTGCCCCCCACCCCCCGCCCCAGGCTGCAGCACCACAGCTGTGTGGGCCCAGGCTGCTCTGAGGCAAGACCAGTGCTTTTGGACACTCACGAGGACGACAGGAAGAGGTCAGCCAGGTGAAAGAAGCGAGCCCGGTACTTGACGTGGAAGATAGACGGGTCCAGGAGGCCATAGAGCTTCCGGTAGAAGTCAGGGTATTCCCTGGGGCACATGGGCCACACAGGAGTGAGCTGGGGCCCCAGGGGACCATGGGTCCAGCTCCCTCCATCCCTGGGCAGGCCCTGTCAGCAAGGGGAAGGCCTGGCCCCTAGGCTGCCACTCACAGATTGTGCTTATGGATCAGGATGAAAAGTCCATTCAAGGCCAAAAGGCTGACGGCGCCCCCTGCAGAGAGATACGGGTGAGGCCCTGCTAACAGGCACGCCTCACCCAGGCGGCCTGTGGCTCTGAGGCAGCTGCCCACTCCCACTCTCCTGGCCTGCAGCAGGAACCTAGCAGCTGCACAGGTGGAGGCCACGTGCAGGGATGAGTCAGAAGTGGCTGGACCTTCATCAGGCCCAGTCCACACCCGCCACCCACTGCCAGGCAGGGCCGCTCACCCACATCACAGGCACTGGTGAGGAAGTCGATCATGAGGGTGGGCTGGGCCAGGTGCGGGAGGATGGAGTCATGCATCACCACGAGCACCTTCTTGTAGAGGCTGAGGGGCAGCTGGGGCGGCAACACAAGTCAGCTGTGGCCAGCCCACCCCCAAGGTGAGTGAGGGCGCCTGCCCCACCAGGCCCTACCTTGTGCTTGAGGAAACCAAGCCACATGGTCTGGAACGCCTTCCTGTGCTCCTGCAACGGGATCAGGGTGTACACACAGCCTCCCGCCCGTACCCCAGCCTGCAGCCAGCCCTTGTCCTCCTCCCACCCACATTCAGCTGGGAACCTCCCAAACCCTTGAACTTGAGAACCTCAGGATGGGCCTCACAGGACCAGGTCTCAGACCTGAAGGGAGCAAATTTCAGCAACAGAAAGATGAGCATGTCCCTCACAAAAAAAGGACAGAAAGACTTGAGGGCTAAAGCCAGTCACAAGTTGACAGGCAGAGATGGCTCAGGAGACAATACGAGGCACACACATGCACTGCCTACAGCCAAGAGGTGCTCTATCGGGAAAGACTGCCCACACCTCCACAGCATCTTACCCTCAGATGAGTGACCTTCCACTTGTCTGATGGCTCTGCGAGGAGAACAAGGTCCAAGTCACTCAACACACAGGTGAGGGGCCCTGCTCTGCTGGCCCTCTCACTAGGGTCCAGGTCCCGGTGCTGCAGCTGCCCTGGACACTCACCTGCATGCTTCACATAGAAGCTGGAGAGGTCATGCTCCTGGTGGGGCAGGCTCACAGCACACAGCAGAGTGAAAGCATTGTTCCAGAAGGCGAGGGGCGGCTGCAGAGGGCTGGCCTGAGCACCAGGTGTCACGCCCACCCCGCCCCAACTCCAGGAGGCACCAGGACACCAGTGGATCAGCCCTAGCCACTCACCTCAGGCTGCTGGCTGGTGACCCGGGCCACGGCATCTGAGGCAGCCTGCATCGTGTGGTAGCGAATGTCGTCAAACTCCAGGTACTCCCGGAACTGGGAGAGGAGCAGGCTGTGGTCCTCCGAGGGTGAGAGCAGGCCTCCCACTACTGCCTGGGGGCGGGGGCAGGTGAGCAGCTCTCCCCGCCCAGTCCCAGCGCACCAGACAGGGTGCTGCAGGCTCACTAGGCCACGTGACACCACACTCCTCTCCAGCTAAGGAGCACCCAGGGCCCCCAATGCAGGAACGAGGCAGGAATGTCACACCTCCCATCCCACAGCCACCCGCTCAGGCAGCCGGCTCCTGGGGCCCTCAGAACCCACCAGCTCCTCACCCTGAACAGTGTGCGGGGGAACAGGTAGTGGCCTTCCCACTTGGGCTGCTCCAGGGGGTGTGCTCCTTCCAGCTGCACAAACTTCATGAGGGTCTCAAGGGCCAGCTCCTGGGGAGCATGGGAGGCAGAGCTGCACCAGCCCAGAGCCCTCACAACCAGGCCCAGGGTGGCCAGGAGGACGAGGGAAAGATACCCCTGCCTTGTCTAGCTCTGCCCACGGCCAGCCACAGTTCTGGACCTCCACATGCCACCCACGAGACAGGTGACGTGACTTCTTCAAGATGAGCAGGTGCAGAGCTCCTGGTGAGATCTGGCCCAGGGGGCACACACAGGCCAGGTCTGCATTCTGGCATCTAGCTAGGAGGGTGCCACTGTAAACCTCACGACATCAATGGAAATTCAACAGCAAGAGACAAGATGCAGAGCAGGGCCCATCTCTAAAACCAGGACGGCAAACTCAACACGCTTGGGGCAAGGTAAGGGCACTGTGACACAGGCACACATGAGGAGACAGGTGGCAGGACTGTCTGGTTAGCATGCAGCCTCACTACACAGCCTGGGAAGAGACCTCCATACCCACAGCCCAGGACCCCTGCTTCATGGAGAGCCTGAAGGGGGGTGCAGGGGACAAAGGAAGCCAACCCCAAGACAGAGCCTCACCTTGACCTGGAAGGCGGAGTGGGCCAAGAGCTCCCCAAGGCGACGGCAGCAGCTGCAGTACCGGTGTCTCATCCACACCCTGTACTTGCGCACGGCTCCCTGGGACCCTGCAGGGAGGGTCAGGGTGTCCCACTATAGGAGGCCCACCCCTACCCTGCCACGCTCCCTATCACTGCAGGTGAAAACGAGCATGAGGCCCCCAGACCCAGGCAAGGACCACCCCTTCTCTGTTCTCTGCAAACAGGGGAAAAGGTCTCCTCCAGCACTGCCCTAAGATCTCAGGGGCAGTACCTCTTCCCTTCACTTGACCCCAAAACGTGACTGCCCCAAAGACTGGGACTATGAGCCCCAACTGCCACTGACTGCCTGGCCTCAAACGACTAAGTATGAAGCAGGTATACGAGTCCCACCCTAGCCTGTCCAGCCAGACCTTGCTACAGACGTCTGTCTCCCCGACCAACCCGCAAGAGAATCCCACGGCTGGCCTGGGGCATCCTCCGTGCAACTGGCACGCCCTGTGACAGGCTGGGGATCTCATCCCACGTGGAGGAGGCCTCCCTCCGACCCATGTTGGAGCCGAGGCCTGGCCGCTCACCTGCCATGACCGTGTCCTCAGAGGGCAGCTGGCCCACAAACAGCTCCCCCCGCTCCAGCAAAGCCCCAAAAAGTCGGCTGCACGCGCGGACTGCCTCCTGGACCTCCTCCTGGTGCTCAGACTGCGGTGAGGCGGGCAGGGCGGGCCGCGCCCGAGTGAGCCGCGCCGCCGGCGCTAGGCCGACCCTCCGCCGGCCCTCCGCCCCGCTTCGCCCGGCCTTCCGCCCGGCCCTCCGCCCGGCCCTCCGCCCCGCTTCGTCCCGCGCCTTCCGCCACCTGCAGCGCGGCCAGGACGTCGAACACGGCGTTGGCCTCGCCGCGACTGGACAGCACCGCCTGCACCAGGCGGCCCAGCGCGCGGCGGGGGTCGCGGGGCGCCCCGCGCTCTGCCTCCCGGGCCTCCTTCTCCATCTCCACGCCGTGTGGACCGCGCAGGGAACGGCGCCGGCGCGTCCGTGACGTCAGCCTGTGCGCCAGCGGCGCGCCCGTGACGTCACCGCCGCGCGCTGGGAAGGCGGCGGCCGGGCCCATGGCGCTGTTCCACGTCGCGCGGTACCCCGGCCCCGAGGCGGCCGAGGCCGGGGCGGCGGAGGCCGGGGCGGCGGAGGCCGGGGCGGGCGGCCGGGCGCGCGCGCTGCTGGAGCGCCTGCAGTGCCGGGCCCGCGAGCGGCAGCAGCAGCGGGAGCCCGCGCCCCCCGAGGCGGAGGCACGGTGCGCGGAGGCCGCGGGCAGGCGGCGGCGGCGGCCGCGGCGGAGGCGACGGGCGAGCGGGAGCCCGGGCGAGCAGCTGGGGAAGCGGCGCAGAGCGCTCGGCGGGGACGAGGGCGAGGACGCGGGTGCGCGGCGGGGAAGCGGGGCGGCGGCCAGCCTCCCTCCCGGGCCGGCGGCGGCGCTGACCGGGCGGGTGTGCGGCGCAGGGACCGGCGAGGCGGCGCCGGAGGAGCGCAGCGCGCGCGCCGAGACCCGGGCGGCCGCGGACACTCCGGCCCCGGAGCAGGAGGCTGGGCGCCTGGCCCCCGGCCCGGTGCTCGGGGGCTTCGCGAGGAGGAAGACGCCGAAGGTGAGCGGCCGCGGCGTGCCCGGCGCCGGTCTCGAGGGCTTGGAGTCGCGCGGGCCCGCCGGAGCCAGGCAGGGTGGGCGAGGAGTCGGGGCCACGCGCAGGGCGCGGCGGGCGCCGGCGAGGGCCCGCGCTGGCCCGTGGGCGGGAGGGATGCGCGTGCGGGTCGGGACCGCGGGCCCGCGCCGCGTGCACCCAGATGGCTGTGGTCGGAGGCGGCGTCCCAAGGCGGTGGGAACTGCGGGTGGCGCTGGGGAGGATCCTGGTCGGAAGGGTCCCCAGCTCCTCCTGCCTGCTCCCCAGCCCAGAGAGCTCTGGGAAATTCTGGTCCTCACTGCCTTTGGGGTAGGTCCAGCCTTTCCTGCCTGCATGGCTGGCTAAGCCAAGCTCTGTCAGGAAGAACGTCACTGAGGGCCTTGTTCCAATCGAGGACATCCCCCAGGTGCATCCCGACCTGCAGAAGCAGCTGCGCACACATGGCATCTCCGCCTACTTTCCAGGTGACCTACCCTGGGCCGGCAGGCAGGGGGCCTGGGCACTCCTCAGAGCACCTCACCTGTGAGAGCCTCACGCGTGGGCCTGGGCATCAGGCTTGTGGTTCCTCCCAGCCCTGTTGCTGTCTTTGAGCAGAGGTCCTCTGGGGGAGTCAACTTGATGTGTTCCCTGTTCAGTCCAGGCAGCTGTGATTCCTGCCCTCCTGGAGAGTGTGGCCAGTGGGTTCCTGGTGGGCAGAGGTGGCTACCAACCCAGTGACCTCTGCGTTTCAGCCCCCACGGGCAGCGGGAAAACACTGGCCTTCGTGATTCCCGTGGTGCAGGTGGGTGTTGTGATGCCGCCTCTCCAGTCTGGGGTGGGTGGCAGGCAGCCACCCTGCTAACAGGCAGCTCATCTTCTCCACAGGCCCTGTTGCACCGAGTGGTCTGCCAGGTCCGAGCACTGGCTGTGTTGCCCACCAAGGAGCTGGCCCAGCAGGTACAGGGACCCCACACCCACAAGCCTACGCTCCAGCCTCAGTGGGCCTGCTGGGTGTGTGGTGCTCAGCCAGAGTCCTTGGCACTGCCCTAGAGGGCCAGGTGGTACTCAGGCCAACTGCAGGCCTCTCCTGTAGGTGAGCAAAGTGTTCAACATCTACACAGATGCCACGCCTCTGCGGGTCGCCCTGGTCACTGGACAGAAGTCACTGGCCAAAGAGCAGGAGAGCCTTGTCCAGAAGACGTAGGTTCTGTGGGTGGTAGGTTCTTTGGGGGCTCCCATGCAGCCCACTGGCATCCATGCTGGGTGGAGTCAGTGCTGTGCGCATGGGGCGGCCGCACTTGCCATCAGAAGGCCCGGAGGGTGCTTCCCTCAGTCAAGCCGCTCTTGTTTGTAGAACAGATGGCTACCGCTGCCTGGCTGACATCGTGGTGGCCACGCCTGGCCGCCTGGTGGACCACATTGATCAGACCCCAGGATTCAGCCTCCAGCAGCTGCGCTTTTTGGTAGGCTGCCTGCTGGGAGGCCCAGGCTCTATGCCAAGGTTGGACCTGGTGAGGAGTCTTTCTAGCCAATGTGGTTTCGCCTGCAGATAGTTGACGAGGCTGACCGCATGATAGACAGCATGCACCAGTCCTGGCTGCCACGGGTGGTGGCCGCAGCCTTCCACAGCAAGGGCCCTGCAGACCCCTGTGCCCTGTTCCAGAGAAGGCAGCCCCAGGCTGTGACTGCCGCCAGGTACCCTGTAGTGCGGGGCTGACCCTCTTCCTCCCCGTCACGCGCTGCTTTCCAAGTGCTGCAGGAAGGCCACGTGAGCCCTGACAGTGTTCCTGTTGTGCACGGGGGCCTGTGAGGAACCTCTCCTGCCCACACCCTCTTCTTTCCAGCACCTGCTGTCCCCAGATGCCTCTGCAGAAGCTGCTATTCTCAGCCACCCTGACCCAGAACCCTGAGAAGTTGCAGCGGCTTGGCCTCTACCATCCCCGGCTCTTCTCCACAGGGCCGACGCACAGGACCCCCCAAGACAGGGATGTGGAGGCGGATGAGGACTCGGGGGGGAAGTACACCTTCCCTGCGGGGCTCACGGTAAGTGAAGGGGTCCAGGGGCAGGGTGGCGCCAGGCCCAGGGGCAGGGTGGCGCCAGGCCCAGGGCTCTGCCCACCCCTCCTTCCTCCACAGCACCACTACGTGCCCTGCAGCCTCCGCTCCAAGCCACTTGCTGTCCTGCACCTGGTCCTCGGGATGAGCGTCTCGAGGGCCCTCTGCTTCACCAACTCCCGAGAGCACGCTCACAGGTGAGCGGGGGGTGCAGATGAGGCATGCTGGGGCTCTGGCTCCGGCCCGTGGACTGTAGCTTCACCTCTGCACAGGCTCTTCCTGCTAGTGCAAGCTTTTGGGGGTGTGAACGTGGCCGAGTTCTCCTCCCGCTATGGGCCTGGCCAGAGGAAGAAACTCTTGAAGCACTTGGAACAGGGCAAGATCCAGCTGTGAGTACAGGAGTTGGGGCGCTTGCTCTGGCTGTCACCCTGAGCCTACTGAAGGGTGCGTCTTTCTGGAAACTGGGCCTCTGCACCCCTAAGTCTGGTACATTTTCAAAAAGGCTTGGGGTTTCCCCTCAGCAGGGCGGGCATGGGTGTAGGTGTCCCTTCCTCTAGCTCGACTGGGTCCCAGGCTGGGGGTCCCGGTTGCTGCCGGGCAGGACCACAGGGCTGTGTGCTTTCAGCCTCATCAGCACTGATGCCACCGCTCGCGGCATCGATGTGCAGGGCGTGGAGCTGGTGATCAACTACGATGCCCCCCAGTACCTGAGGACCTACGTGCACCGGTGAGGGCCAGCAGCAGTGGCCACTGGGCTTGTGAGCTCCTGGGTGTCGTGTGTGGGACAGGTAAGGGTGGCCAGGGAGAAGCCACTGTTCCCTTGCGCATCTGTGTGGTTTTAGGGTTGGGAGGACGGCTCGAGCTGGGAGAACTGGACAGGCCTTCACGCTGCTCCTTAAGGTGCAGGTGAGGCTGTGCGTCTCTGGGACGGGACACTGGGGAGGTACTGCTGCCCAGGGTACCAGGGCCGGCTGGTCAAGACCCTCCCACTTGAGGCCCTTCCCTCTAGGAGAGGCGGTTCCTCCGGATGCTGGCAGAAGCTGGGGCGCCTGAGCTAGCACGGCACGAGATCCCCAGTGAGCTGCTGCAGCCAATGGTCCCTCGGTATGAGGAGGCCTTGTCCCAGCTGGAGAAGACGGTCAAGGTGAGGCCTGCAAGTTGATCTTGCTCTAGAGCAGCCAGTGTGGAGAAGAGCCGAGGAAGCAGGGCAGGACACAGGGCAGGACACGCGGCCTCGAGCTCCTGGCCCGGGGCAGGTGGCGATGCTCCCGAGCGGGCCGGCACTCTGCGGCTTCCAGGGGGCCGGGAGTGCTCGCATCAATCCCCCTTCTCCTCCTGCAGGAAGAGCGGAAACAGAAGGAGGGCTAGCCACCAGCAGCATCTCTGCTCCCCATCTCTGGTCCCAGGGTTCCTGAAGCAGCAGCGGTGCAAACAGCCCTCTCCCCCAGGCACGCAGTTGCTCCCCCAGTTGCTCCCCAGTCGCTGGGCGGCCTGGAACTCAGCTGAGCCTGCCAGGTCAGGCCCTTGCCCGAGGCCATGCAGTGCATCCTGGGGCAGCTGGAACCTGTAGTGTGCTTGACGGAGGCTGGGGTCACCTTGATGATACCAGATGTGCTGCTGGGTCACGTCCCACCTTCAGGAGAGGCCCTGGGGAACCCTGCTGCGTGGGCAGGCGGGAGGCAGCCTGACCAGAAGGCCCAAGGCTGCCCCGATGATTGGCCGCCACCTGCCCTGGGGCAGATCCACAGCGGGGATCCTGTGCGTGGACCAGGAAGAGTTAGAAGCACTCCTGTTGATGAGAAGCCTTTGTTTTAGAAATTTTATGATAATAAATATTTTAAAGAACAGATGTGAACTGATTCATTTGAAGAAAACACAATGTGGGATGAGTGACCGTCCTGGTGCCTGGAGTCCGCTGGACCAAGCTCCAGTGCCGCCCAGATGCCCGATGCCCACCCCCAGCTCCGGCGGCCCTCTGCCTGGTGGGCGCACCACAAGGGCATTTGACAGGTGGCAGGCGCAGCTCAGGCTGGCCCTGGGGACCTAGGTTTAGCAAGGGCTCCTGCTATCCTCTGGCCCCAGGCCCTGCCACCCGCATGCCTGTGCTGTTCCTGCGGCCTTGGCATCCCTCTTGCCGTAACCATCCAGGACGTCCTTGCTGCCCGACTCCACTAACAGCAAGTCCACACCACACGGCGCTCGGCCAGCACCTGCCCTGCACTTCCCCATGCTGATCACCAGGACTCTTGAGTTCCTTGAGGCCAGACACTGGCTTTCCACTTCCAGTAGGTGATTAAAAAGAAAATGGAAGCTGGGCATGGGGGCACACTGCCTGTAGCCCTGGCACTTTTTGGGAGGCTCAGACAGGAGGATGGTGAGTTCAAAGCCAGCCTCAGCAATGGCGAGGCGCTAAGCAACTCAGTGAGACCCTGTCTCTACATAAAACACAAAATAGGGCTGGGGATGTGGCTCAGTGGTCGAGTGCCCGAGTTCAATCCCCAGTAACAAAAAAAGAGCAAATGGACAGCTGGTATTGTGGCCACACCTGTGAGCCCAGCTGCTCAGAAGGCTGAGCCAGGAGGATGACAAGTTCAAGGCCAGTCAGGGGAACTTGGTGAGGCCCTGTCTTAAAAAGGGCTGGGGTGGTAAAAAGCTCAGTGGTAGAGCACCCCTGAGTTCAATCCTCAGCACTGGCGGCTAAAGAAAAAAAGGGGTGCCCCTTCAGGGGGCTTTGTTGCCCGAGGAGACAGACCAACCCACACCTGCAGCTGCTGGCCAGTCCCTAGCACTTGCGAGCACCGCGGGCTGAGAAAGCTGGGATCTGATGGGTGTGGTGAGGCGGCTTCCAGAAGCAGTCCTGAGACAAGGCCGTGGGGTAGAGGGCAGGAGGTCGAGGCAGGGGCAGCAGGCAGGTGGTGAGCCAGCGGGGTGGGCTGCTGCCTGCAGGAACCTCACAGCGGCAGTGGCCCTGTCCTCAGCAGAGGGCAGGTTCTCGGATCTGTGCTGAGAAAAGCTGCTCCAGCCACCAAATCAGAGGAGAGAAGGGACAGGCGGTGGCTGGAGACTACCCTCGGTCAAGGCCTCACGTCACAGGCCAGAGGCTGGCTGCCATCGTGTGAGCTGACATCTGAGCAGCAGCAGTGGATGTGCTGCAGGGCTGAGGCGCTGCCATCCTGGGGCCATGGCCCCAGCCCCACCCGATGCTCAGCTCACTGCCAGGCCATGTGGGCAGGACCCGACCAAGGCCAGGACCAGGGACCGGCACCCTCCACAGAACTCAGTCACTGAGAACCACAACAAGGGACTTGCCCACCTGAATGCTATCCAGACATCCCGCTGGGTCCTCAGCCACCTGCCTAGTGAAGCTTGGAGCCACACAGGCGCTCAGGCAGGGGACTGGGCAACAGCTGCCCAAGGCCAGCCCGAAAGCTGGGTGCAGGACCTGCCGGGCTGCCCCTGGCCTACAGGCTCCTGGTGCACAGTCTGTGCACCCCCATCTGGAAGGGCACCCCTGCGAGCAGGGGGCTGTAGGGTGGGGCCCCAGGACTGCCCCTTGGTTTCTAGCCTGCTTTTTATTTTAATTATATATGTATTTTTTAGTTGTTGATGGATCTTTATTTTATTAATTCATTTATACGCGGTGCTGAGGATCCAGGCCAGTGCCTCACGCATGCGAGGCCAGCGCTGCACCACTGAGCCCCAGCCTCAGCCCACCAGCCTGCTTTTAATTAAAGCTTGTAAGCTTTTGGTCTCTAACAAGAGGAAGGGAAGTCCAAAAGCAATAGGAGAGACAGGAGCCGCTGGGCGCCTGGCTGTGGGCACCGTCGGCAAGGCCCTGAGCGCAAGGGCCAAGTCCCCACTGCCAGGCGCCCTGTCTCAGGAGGACCTAGGGCCTGGAAACACAGCACCCACTTCGTGCTGCGAAAAACACAGCCAGCGTTTTACTTTGATACTGGTCTTCTAGGAAAACACATCAAGCGTATAAAAAGGTCACTTTATTGAGCCGTCTGCCTGGCAGGACGTCGTGCCCTTTGAGATCCTGTTCTCCAGTACAAATGCTTGTGTTTACAAGGTATCGACGGTCCGCCTCGCTCCTAGAGTCTGAACGCACACCCAGCTCTCCGGCTGCAGCAGTGAGCACACAGGCCTGTGACGCCCGCAGCCAGGGAAGCCGGCCTCCACTGGGACACCCGGCGTCCTGGGACACATGCCTCTTCTTCCAAGTGTGACTGGGTCCAGGTTCCATGGGCCAGTTGGAGCCTGGCGGTTGGGGCTGCTGGCTGCATGTTCCACGTTCTGCGATCTCCCCATCCTAATGGGCAAGAAGGCCCGCGGAGCACAGGAAGCACGGTGCCTGCCACCCACGCACACCCAGGACTACGCAGCTGGAGGAGCAGCCGATGCCACTGACGGGGTGACAAGTGGAACCCCCTGTGATCACGTCTCGTGGTTGGGCTCACCCACTGGAGACGAGGACGACACCGAGCAGCAGCAGGAGTCCGTGCCGCGCCAGACCCCAGGCCGGCTCTGGGAACAGCTTTGCGGGGCGTCCCCACGGCCCCCCTGGGGTCTCAGGTGGGCAGAGCACTGTGCTGGGCGGTCAGGTCTGAAGAGAGGCCACAGTGCAGGAGGGAAGGACCAGGAATGAGCGTGGCCCGACCTAGTCCTGCGCGGGCAGGGGAGGAGCACGGACGCCAAGGCTGGGAGCGGGGACGCGCACGCGGGGCCCCGCAAGGGCGCACTGCTGGGCAGATGCCAGGCCAGCTGACCAGCAAGTGGACTCCAGCGCTGGGTCTTGAGGCGTCGGGTGGGCTGAACCTTCAAGCCCCCGTTTTCTAACGCCTGGTTTTCACTTTCTTGCAGATTCCTCACCAGCATCCCCAAGTCAGCCCCGGGGGCTGGCCACACGGCACCAGCTCCTGCCCCTGGCGCAAGCCCTTGGCTGGCGGCACACAGGGCAGACGGCGGGGAGGGTCAAACGCAGCGCGCAGACGAGCGCTTCCCGGGGCGGCACCCACGGCCGGCAGAGGCCACCGCTGGGCTGACGCTGTGAATCAGAGGGCCCCAGGGCAGCAGAGGGCATCCTGGGCTGGTGCCTCCTGCAGGTGCGGCGCCAGGCAGTGAGCCCTCGCCAGCCCCTTGGTCCCTGCGTGGCACCTGCCCCGCTGAATGCCCTCCCCTGGGCACAAGGGCTTCTCCAGAGCGGGGCAGGGCTACAGCAAGCTCACCCGGGAGACGAGGAGCCTGGCAGTGTGGGCAGGGGACTCGCAGAGGACAGGGCACTCCCAACCTGGACCAGGCCAGGCCTGCAAGCTGTGGCCATCTCGCCCACAGGCCACGGCAGGAGAGCTGCACAGATCCCCAGCCGCCGGGCACACCCAGTCCAGACAAGAGCTCTGCCCACAGGGGGCACTGTGGGTGCCCCTTCAAATGGAGCCGGCGGTGTGGGCAGGCTGGGGAGGCCGCACTTGGAGTGGTGTCACATCACAGGCCGCCGCCCTCTCGTGTCCTGTGCACTGAGGTGGCACCAGGGCCAGACCCTCCCCTTCAGAGGCAGCCCCCTCACCAGGGGAGGTCGAGTGCAGAGCCCCTTCCCTTCCTGAGAACCACAGGGGTGTCCAGTCGGGCGGGGCGAGCTGGGCTCGGTGCCAGGGCCACGACAGGTGCCAGCCATGGCGACCACGCTGCGCCACTGCATGGGCACCCGCTCCTCGGATGGCAAAGCACCAGACACCAACACGAGCTGGGTGGCTTCAAACAAGTCTATTGGTCTGGAGGACACGAGAGGTGACAGGGTCAGGAGTCATCGCCGCCACAGCCCTCCAGCCAGCCTCGTGGCGGGGGTGCTCGTGTTCTCCAGGCGACTCTCGGGAGGCCTACTGGCAGGGAGGCTTGGTGGGCGTCTTCAGCCTCACGGCCGGGACCCTCATCTGCAGCTTTGGCTGCTGGCTCGGGCTGTCTGAGCTGGCTGGCACCTGCGCTGGGCTCGGGCCGCCGGGGGTCTGCAGCGGGGCTGAGGCCGTGGTCACCACCTGCTGCTGCATGAGCTTCTGCTGCACCGCCTGGGCCGTGGCGGTCACCGCGGGGATCATCTGCACCTGCTGCCCGGCTGCTGTGGCCTGCGTGAGCGTCACCGTCTGCGGAGAGGCCTGTGCCAAGAGTCAGAGAGCACATGTCAGCAGAGCCACGTGTCACCAGGCAGGACGGCTGCCCTCACGGGCAGTCCTCTGCTCTCCAGCAGAGCAGGGGTGGACGGAAGCACTGCCGCCTGGCTCTGGGAGAAAGGGCGAGGGCTGGCCTTGGGTGCGGCTCGCTCCACGCTGCACGGTCTCTGGGGATCCATGGGCCAGCGTGGCCTGAACCGCAGTGCAATGAACACACTTTAACCCGAGCACATCGCGCCCCGGGCACCCTCTTCAGAGGCAGCAGCAGGAGAGCCTGAGGGCCATGTCGTCCAGGGGACGCCAGTTCTGCCCCTAGACGCTGTGGGGTGCAGACTCCTTGTGGGACCAGTGAGCCCAGGACGCTGCAGAGCCTGGGTCCTGAGTCTGCGCAGCAACGCCCTGTGCAGCTTCCTCCTGCGGCTGCGGGAAGTAGGCCCCCCGTCCTTGGCACCCTGCTTCCTCGTTGGGGAGCCACAGATCCCAGCACACCAGACATTAAGGCCGGGAAGCCGTGTGAGCCCGGGAAGCCTGAGTCTGCCGTCCTACCTGCTGGGAGGCTGAGGCGACCTGCTGCATGCTGGCCACGGGCGCCTGCTGCTGCACCACCTGAGGGAGCTTTGCCACCTTGGGTAAAACAGAAGCAGCACAGACTCAGAACACGTGCGCGGACACCTGCGCCCTCTTCTCCTGCTGTGGTGGTGTCTGTCCTGGGGACTGAAGCCAGTGTTCTACCACTGACAAGCACCCAGCCCCGCATCCCGGGGTCTGGCTAAGTGGCCGAGGCTGGCCTCCTGCCTCAGCTTCCCGAGCCCTTGGCACTGCAGGCGGCACTGGGCCCAGCTCCTTCTCGGTTCTTACGCAACCACTGAGAGATCCCAGGAGTGCTCCTGGGACACTACCCGAGACCCCCAGCGCCACACCAGGGGCAGGTCCTGGGACACCCATGGGAGCTCAGCAGAGGTGAGAGGCCACCTTCACCCAGGCCATAAGGAAGCCTCACAGACAGACTTCAAGGAAAGCGGACAAGGAAGAAGTTACTAGAAAGAAATGTGGGCGACAAGTCAAGCCAGCCAGCCTGGCCTCGGACGCGGCTTTCAGAGTCCAAACCACCAGGTCCACAGTGGAGCCTGGACAGGGAGCAGGAACACCAGGCTGGTGTGGGACTTCTGAACCTAAGGAGCAACGTGGAACTCGACAAGCCCAAGGGCAGGGCAGACCCAGCCCCACCGCCTGCGTCAGCCGGAGCAGTAGGAAGCGGTATTCAGAAGGCAGGGAGGCCGAGGGACGGAGGCAGATGCAGGCGCCTGGAGGGGCACATGGTGGAGGCAGCAACCACAGCAGCCCAGGCGGGGGCTCCGCACACCCAGTGCGGGGCTGCGAGGCACGCCACCAACAGAGCAGCTGCCCGACACCAGGGCAGGCCCGCGACCTCTCGGGAACAGGAGGAAAGCAGGCATTTGCAAACACTGAAGGAAATTCCCAGGGGCACCCTCTGCTGGCAGAGAGGCACCTCGGGAACAGTGCCGAGGAGAGAGTGACAGGACTAGGCACACTCCCGGAGCCCCGAGGACCGGCCCAGGGAGCGCAGTGTGTTGGGGCTGCTGCTGGAGCACGGGGCAGGGAACCCCAGGAGACCCTGAGGGGCTCTGCGAGAGCATCACCAGCTTGCAGCTTTCAGACGAGTGGAGGGGCAGAACCCAACAAAGGGAGGCAGCCCCGGGGACAGAAAGAGGCGGCAGAGCAGGCACGGCAGGCACGGCCGAGAGCCCGAGAACCAGCACTGCTGTGGGCCTGAAGGGCGGCAGCACCAGACACGGTGCAACGGTGGAAGCCCGGGAAAGGCGTGAAAGGGAATCTGACCAAAGATGCAGCCTGCCCAGCTGGGGTCAGACCTCTCCACGGAACTGTCCAGAGCAGCCAAGACCCAGAGTCTGCAAGTGGGTAGCAGACCTGACGGGCACCCCAGCACCTGGACAGCAAGCACCTACAACCCCGAGCCTGAAGGAGGCACCCAGGAGAGGGTCAAGACACAGACAAGAACCTAGGGCAAGAGGAGGAAGAAGTTCTAACAAATCAGGAGAGGACAGAATTATTCTTCATGTAACAATAAACAATTAAAAGAAAAAAGAAATTCTTCTGTACAAAAATGTACATCAGTCACATGCAGAAGATGGGTCTGGCTAAGTGGCCAGACTATGGCCAGGCACAGTGGCCTGTAATTCCAGTGGCTCAGGAGGCTGAGGCAGGAGGACGGTGAGTTCAAAGCCTCGGCAACAGCGAGGCGCTAAGCAACTCAGTGAGACCCTGTCTCTACATAAAACACAAAACAGGGCTGGGGATGTGGCTCAGTGGTCGAGTGCCCCTGAGTTCAATCCCCAGTACCAAAAAAAAAAGCACACAGAAAGAAATGTACAAAAGCACCAGAAAGTACCACTAAATCATCCAACACAGCTTCAAGGCCTCTATGAAAAACAGAAGAAAACGTAATACACACTTTTCAGAAAACTTGGGCAACAAAAGATCTCTCTCGCTCGTGACCCTGTAGCTCAGGGTGTGAAGACGTCAGCTTCCCCACAGAGTCAACTGCACTCTACCAAGGTTGCAGCGATGGCTGGTGGTGCGGCACTGCCCAGACCACAATGGAAGGGCGGAGCCCAAGGACAGCCGGGCGTGTGGGCTGTGCCTTCAGGGCCTGGAGGCTGGCCCGATAAGAGCCAGGCAGACTTCTCACGGGTGAGGGCACCACAGGTCAAGGGTGCAGCTCACACCTTCCAATAAGCAGGGCTAAAAACTCGGGTATTCCACGGAAGTTAAACTGGCCCTTTTTTCCCGTGTCACATGTAAGCAGAGGTTTAAAGACCAAAGCGAGAGAGCAAGACCACAAAGGCGGAGGACAGAGGACATGGGAGAGAGCTCCGTGTCCACTGGGCAGGGTCTTCAGTGCTGGCCAGGAAGGCAGAGCTTGGCGCAATCCAGGCTGAGGACCTGAACCGAGTGTGCTGCCTGGGAGAGTCCACAAGGGTCCGGGAGCTGCGGGAAGCGTCCAGAACGCAAGACAAAACCAGGCCACAACAGGCCTCATGGGGAGAGAGCGCTGCCACGGGGGGGAGGGCAAGGGCAGCAACGCCAGCCCCAGGAAGTGCCTGAGGTGCCCGCCTGCAGGTGCAGGAGCCCAGACCTCCCTCCAGAGACTCCTCCAGCACAGCCGGCGCCTGCCCCACCCCAGAGCACACCCTGGCTCAGCGGGCGGGGCCCCTGTGCCCTGCTCACCTGGATCTGGGTCTGCACCTGCTGAGTCCCAGCCAGCTTCTGGGCCTGCGAGATGGGCGTGGTCAGAAACTGGGTCTTAAGGGCTGGCTGGGCGGCGTAGGCGACCTTTTGCTGTGGGCCCTGAGCGGCAATCTGCTGTGCCGTCATCTGGAGAGAACAGACGACCACGGGTCAGACTGCAGTCAGCACTGGCGGCGGCCACGTGCCCTACCCAAACCCTGCTGTGGCCTCCATTGCCGGTCCCTAGGCCTTCACCATACGCTCCCAGATGAACCCTGCAGCACTGCTGACCCTGCTTCCTGCAGTCCCTGGACTGAAATGGAGGGCTGGCCTTGCATCCAGGCTGACCTCCACAGCCCCTGGTGTGTGTGGAGGCTCTTGTGCAAGTGACTGCACTTCACCAGTTTCTCAAAACTGATTCACGACTTTGGCAGACACCCAGCAAGCGCTCGGTGTAGGCGGCAGCAAACCCGCAGGCCCACTCTGCGCACAGCGATTCTGATGTCTAGTTTTCTCTGCCAAGAGAACGTGAGCGCCATGCAGGAGGTGCAGCCTGTGGTCTGCACTCTGAGGCTCCTGTGCCTTCCTGGAGCGAGCCAGGCCTGAGGCTGCACACTGGCCTCCCAGCAAGCCTGGCACCCAGGGAGGCCGTCTCTGCTGACTGTGCAGCCGTCCTGCTCCTGAGCCTGGGAAGGTGGCTGAGCCATGCATTTCTGCAACCTGTCCCCAGGAGAGAGGGCACTGCATGAAGGTGAGAGTGAGTGCTGCCTTGGCCCCGGGCACGGTCCTCCCGTATGGGGCCACGCCTGGTGTCACACGGGGACCCGTCTACCCACGGTGGGCAGGCACACTGGCCAGTTGCCCCTGCTCTGCCTTAGGCGCCAAGGGCAGCACTGCCTTGTCTTCTGTCCCCCTGCCTCACAGCACGCCTCAGCGCCCCCAGCCTAGCAGTGGTCCCCCTGTGGTCAGAGCTGGCCTGCCACCTTTTGCCAGCTCTGCCACCCCGGGCAAGTCCTCCTCCTCCTCAGAGTAACGGGCTGCTTGGGGTCAGCCCCGGAGGCCTGCAGAACTCCAGGCTGTACCACGTTCGGGGCAGCAGTGCGGCGGCCAGGCCCAGCCCTGTGGAGGCCCTGCACCCTGACTTCCACCCAGAGGGCAGCACACGCAGGCCTGTGGCTCGCGCCCACTGAGGCCCCGGGGGCCCCACAGGCTTCCCCGGCAGCCACCTCTGTCCCCAGGCTCCCTCCTCACACCAGACCCTCCCTCCAACGGCCTCCCCAGGAGCCAGGAGACCACCCACAGCACTGTGCCTGGCCTGGACCAGGAGTCCCCCAGGCCTCACGCTGTGAGCCGCCCCAGCCCTTCAGGGCCTCAGTCACGGTTTCATGGCTAGTCGGCGTCCTGCCTAGGGCCCACCTATCCTCACAAGCCCCCAAGTCCCCTTCCAGGCTGCGTCCTCAGACCAGCACGCCACACAGCCTGCACCCCGAGAGCAAGCGGCAGGGAGACACACCGCTCACAGGTGGCCCTGGAGCCGCCGTGGCGTCGACCAGGCCCCCTGCTCAGCAGCCGCCCTACCTTCTGCGGGACGGCACTCTGGCCCTGGGCGACCTGCGGCTGGATGGCCTTCTGCTGCACAGCCTGCTGCTTGAGCTTCAGCAGCTGCTGGACGTGCACGGGCTGGGCCACGACGGTCTGCCCTGCAAGAGCAATGCAGCCTGGGTTGGTGCTGGTCAGGGGCCCCACTCAGGCTGGACCTGCTCAGACGGACTCGTCCCTACAGCAAGTGGTGATCCCCGCAGCTGCAGCAAGACAAGCCCAGCTCAAGGTGTCTCTGGGTTCCCGGGTCACATTTAAATAAAGCAACGGGAGATTTCAGATGTTAGTGTTCAGTTAACCGAGGACCAAAGCAGACTTGGAAAGTTCTGAGGAAACTGCACCCTACACATGACCTGCGTGAAAAGGGCCCTTAGGGACAGGGCGGGCCGGGGCTGCGGCCACCTATGCCAGCAAAGCCTCACTGCACACAGCATCCAGCAGAGGGGAAGGCTGCGGGGTCACTGCACAGAGTCCAGCAGAAGGGAAGGCTGCGGGGTCACTGCACAGAGTCCAGCAGAGGGGAAGGCTGCGGGGTCACTGCACACAGCATCCAGCAGAGGGGAAGGGTGCGGGGTCACTGCACACAGCGTCCAGCAGAGGGGAAGGCTGCGGGGTCACTGCACACAGCGTCCAGCAGAGGGGAAGGGTGCGGGGTCACTGCACACAGCGTCCAGCAGAGGGGAGGGCTGCGGGGCAGGCACCTGCTGCTTTCTGTGGCTGCCCAATTGCCACGCTGATGCCCGCGACGTTCATGGGCAAGGTCGTGACGCCCGGTGAGGAGACCACCGCTGCTGGGACAGACACCACCGGGGGCTTCGCCAAGGCCACCTGAGCTGGCTGCGGCGCCTGTGCTTGCATCTGCCCCTGGGCCTGCAGCTGCGAGGTGGGAACCCGGGTCTAAACGAGGAACAAGGGAGAGTCCAGAGCTCGGGTGCTGTCTTTCCAGACATCACTGCACAGGAAGTCCCGTCCTCAGGACACCCACAGGGCCAGCCACAAGCCTGGAGGGCAGCAGGTGCCCAGGCTGCGAGGACAGGCCCTAGGGCCAGCCCACCCGCACTCACTTGAGGCTCCCACACCTCCCCCGCCACCAGACTGTGCTGGGCCCCCACCTCGGCTCCCACGCAGGCCAATAGCGGATCACGCCATCGACTCCTGCCTGCAGCCGCCACCACCCTACCTACTCCTGCCAACCTGCCACACTGCTGCGTGCCCTGAGGTCCTTAGATGCCATTGTGAAAAATGGAAATGAAAACGCATCCTATTTTATAAGAAACCGAAGAAAGTGCCTAGAAGCCGGGCGCGGTGGTGCACGCCTGTCAACCCTGCACTGTGGGAGGCTGAGGCAGGAGGATCGCGAGTTCAAAGCAGCCTCAGCAACAGTGAAGCGCTAAGCAACTCGTGAGACCCTGTTTCTACATAAAACACAAAATGGAGCTGGGGATGTGGCCCAGTGGTCGAGTGCCCCTGAGTTCAATCCTCGGTACCAAAACAAAAAAATGCCTAGAGTGACCCACGCAGCTTCAGGGCACGCCACGCATGCTGCCACCTGTCCCCCTTCCCCATCCTAGCAAGCGCTCTTCCAAGCTCCTTCACTCTCTGCCCCTCGACCCTCCTGAAGCAAAGGCCCGCACACGGCGCTTGCTAACAGCTGGCCCTCCCTGGGGACTGCGGGTCTCACTGCACTCAGCGGCACGCACCCTTCAGCTCAGAGGTCAAGCAGTTGGCGGAGCTGAGCGGGACTCAGCCCACAAGCCTCAGCTTCTCCACCTCCACACGCAGTTCGCTAGGCACCTCCCCTGCCTTGGAGCCTGAGCGCCAGGCCCCAGGAGAGCTGTGGCCACCCTGTGTGCTGGCCCTCCATGCCCACAGCCCCCCCGCACCAGGGTGTCACGGCCTCCTCCAAAATCCCTCAAGGCGCTCGCTGTGTACAGAGCTCTCCCTGCCCAGCTGGGCTGCCCAGCCCCTGACCACCGCATCACAGTGGCACAGGCGCCTCTGCTCCAGCCTCACTGCCCTTGCCCACCCTGCCCTCCACAGCGCGGGCACAGCCCCACTGCTCCTGCTGCACCGCTTAGTCTCGACCACGGAGACTAAGCCTTGGCGACAGCCAGTTCTGGGGGGCTCTGCTGCTGAGAAGTGCGACGTGTGACATTGTCATCCTCTCCCAGGACGGCTGATGCTCTGGGGACCCACCCTTCCAAGCTCCCCTCTGAGGCTATCAGGACACCCAGCACCCTCAGCAGGGGCTGCAGCCCCCAGGGAGCACAGAAGGGGAGTGTACAAGCGGAAACTTACAAGCCGGGCCACCTGCAGGTTGGCCACGGTGGTGCCCGTGAGCAAAGCCCCAGGCCGCGGGGCTGTGACTGTGGCGAGCTGGGGGCTCTGCTGCTGCGGGGGCTGCGAGGGCGGCACTTGCACCTGTGCTGGTGGCTGGGGGGGCCCTGGCTGGGCCTGTGGCGGTGGGGGCTGTGGGGGCAGCTGCACTTTCTGCTTCTGCATCTTGATGATGTGTTCCTGAAACCCAAACAAGGCACGTTTTCTTCCAAAGGCATGCTTCACTGACGTCCTGACGTAAAGTTACTCCTCTGCCTCCGCCAAGCACTCGGTGCTCACGTGCAGACATGCAGAGGACAGCCATCCCTCCATCAAATGCTCCTCCTCAACATTAGCATTTCACCAGAGAAACTGGAAATAATTCTGACAGATTAGCAAATCCACAGCAAAACTTCTAGGTGCTTATCTCTCACAAACAAGTCAACTTACACATTTAGCACTAAATGTACTGACGGGTAAATCAGATAAGAACGGCAACCTGCTAACAGATGCCATGTCTTTACAAGAGGCAGAAATATCACGATATGAAAACATGGGTTCCAAACACATGGAGAGATGGAAGTTTTCAGGAGCACTTTCACTGAGACGCCGGCGAGCGTCAGCTGTCCTCAGACATGCTGGAAACAAAGGTGGTTTTGCCGTTGCTACAGAAGGTCAGGGTGAGGAGCGAGGGGCCAGGAGAGCAGGCGGGGCTCCTGCCCGAGACCAGACAGGCCATGTGCCGGGTGCACAGGCGTCTCAGAGGCTGCCCTGGGGTCAGGGTGCTGGACAGTGCCTCTGCTGGACCCAAGGACGGTAACTCTCTAACACAGCCCTGTCCAGGGGAACCTGCTGCCAGGACAGAAGCAGGCTGATCCTGGACTCCAGACCCAACAAGCGGGTGTGGTGGCCGAGGGGCGAGCACCGTACGTCACTACCCATCGACCGACTTCAGCACAGCCTTATAAGCAGCACGGCTCCAAAGGCAGCGCGACGGGTACCACAGTGGTCACTAGGGCACTCAGGCTCGACAGCACAGGGGACGCTGGGTCGTAGTGTCCCTGCCCCTTCCAGAACCTGGGGACAAGGCCTCAGCTGGCAGGACCACCCCCTCACAGCAAGGCCCCACTGCTGTGTGCATCATGTCTCTCTGGTCCCCTCCACTGGTGTGTGTCCATGAGTCCCCACTGGTGGCAGGGACATAGCGCTTCCTTCTGCATGATCTGCATAAGTGAAGGTGCAGGTGCACAGACTGGCAAGGACCGGGGCACCAACGTTCCCCTGGCCGCTCTGGAGAAGCAGACTCCAGCTGGGCGCCTTCTGCAGAAGCCAGGCTCCCACCCTGGTCTCAGAAACTGTGGCTCCCGCTGTCACCATGCCCTCAGGGGGAGGGGGAGGGGCACAGGGTGCGCAGGATGAAGTGGGGAAGGAGCAGGCCTGAGTGGCCCTGGGAGGGACACGGTACCCCAGGGCACGCTGCCCGCCCCAGGGCAGCGCCACAGCCTGCAAGGCGACTGCCACAAGAGTCTGAGTGTTTTCTGGGAAGGGCTCACCGGTGCCAACTTGCCCACAGCTTTGATCTGGGCCTGGGCCTGCACCTGTGGGGCCTGCACCTGTGAAGGCGGTGGTGGCGGTGGCTGCTGCTGCTGCTGCTGCTGCTGCTGCTGCTGGCGGAGGAGCTGGAAGTGCGCAGGGGAGATGGTTTTCCCAGGAAGCTGGACGCCTGTGGCTGAGAAGAGGCTGGGGTTAGGCTCCCGCACCTGCTCCCCGGGCGTGTGCAGGCGTGGAGAACACCAAGCCCCTGTACCTTGAGACACCTGGGTCACCAGAGACCGTGTCGGGGTCTGCACGGGGGTCAGGTTAGTAGTGACCACGGCTGAGGCTGTCACAGAGGTGACTGCTCGGACGCCCTGGGTTGTTGCCATGGACACCAGGTCGGTGGTGGCAGTGGCAGGGGAGCCGACCGCTCGCTGCTGCGTGTGAACCACCTGGGCGGGAGCAGAGCCACCGGACGTCTAGAAAGGCAAAGGCGGAGCTCAGCACATGCCCCACATGGCACTCGGGAAAGTGGCACCCAGACTCCAGACCCAAGGCCCACGGTACCTTCTGCTGTTCTTCCCGCACACAACTACCGTATGTGGTCCCAGGAAAACCCAAGCCCGAGCGCCTTGAGCTGCAGAGCAGCGTGCCCACGGCCAGCCGGCACCGGGGCCAGGGCCCACTCCTTCCACTTCGTGCTCAGACTGTCCGGTCCCCAGGAACACGTCAAGGTCTCGACAACCCTGTGTGGGTGCCGTGCTGACCCAGCTCACGCGGTCTGTCATTTTCCCCATCTGTGCAGGGGCCGCAGCCACACGCCACACCCCTCGTGCATGCGCACGCTGTCCTGCCCCACAGCCCTTGCCAGTCCCCTCTGAACCGCCTGCGAGCGGGGCTGCCCCCTGCCAGCCACCCCGGCTCAGGCAGCCCCCGCGTCCTCACAGCCACGGGTCTGCCTCATCTTCCCGCGTCTCTGCTCTGCACACCTGGATTTAAATTTACGGGCTATTCTGCGCTTCCTGGTCAACTCGGCTGTGTGTCTCTTTCGATCTCCTTTCTTACTTTCTTTAGATTTTTTCATCCAAGTTCCCCCTTCAGCGTTTGGATATCTCTTGGTGATGTGTCTGAAAAATCTACCATGAATGTTTATCAAAATCTAAAGCTAATCCATACAGATTCTGTAACACTTCAGCACCTTTACCCATTTGCCAATTTACACGGCATTACTTTCAGCTTTTTGGGGAATGGGGGCAGTGGGGATTGAGCCCTGGGGTGCTCCACCACTAAGCCACACCCAGACCTATTTTTTTTTGGTACTGGGGATTGAACCCAGGGGCACTCAACCACTGAGCCACACTCCCAGCCCTATTCTGTGTTTTATGTAGAGACAGGGTCTCACTGAGGTGCTTAGCGCCTCGCTGTTGCTGAGGCTGGCTTTGAACTCGCGATTCTCCTGTCTCAGCCTCTCTAAGTGCTGGGATTACAGGTGTGCGCTGCGCCTGGCTCTGTTGTGTTTTGACACAGGGCCTCGCTGAGTTTCCCTAGGTTGGCCTTGACCTGCCAGCCTCCTGCCTCAGCCTCCAGTTGCTGGCATCACAGGTGTGGTGTACGTCACCATCTTCACGCTGCACTGATCTCACCATTCGCATTGCCACAGTGTCCACTGTTGCTGGGGATGCCAGTTCCCACCCACCTGCCCTGCCCTGGCCTGCCGCGCCCACCAAGCCTTCAGGCCACTTGTTCCCTTCTGCAGCGAATGCAGTCCCTGAGGGTCCCTGGAGGTCAAGCCCCTCCTTGTTGGTAGAAAGCCATGGTGGGGCTGGGGCCATGGTTCAGTGAAGAGCACCTGCCCGGTACATGCGAGGCACTCGATCCTCAGCATTTCTTAAGAATAAATAGGTAAAATACAGGCATTGTGTCCATCTACAAGTAAAAAGCAATTAAAAGAAAAGATAGAAAAGAGATTGCCTTTGTTCTATGCCTGCGCTTTAACCTTACGGTCAGAAGACAGGACACCGAGGTTGGCGCTCTGTCCCTGTGCACCTAGGACGAGCTCCAGGCTCCCGCAGCATGGTCCCCTCGGCTGCCTCTGTGGCGATTCCGTCTTATCCTCCCCTGGCATCACTGGCTCTCCGTATCCAGGGACCAGCACCACTAACCACTCCTCTTCCCTCTCTCCACCCTGCATGGCGCCCAGCTCTGTCTGCCCACAGTGTGCCTGGATGACTCCTCGCCTCTCTCCTGCTGCTAGTTCTCTCCTCCACCCTGTGACTGACGCCCACTCAGAAGGGCTCCCGCCCCCAGTTTTGGAAACACACTTGTCATTTGTAGAAGTTCTCCAAATTCATTTAAACTACAGCTGTGGTTTCTTTACAACAGCAAGCCCAGTTGTCACAGCTCCGCCTGCCCAGGGCTCGGTCTGCAAGCCGGCGCTGGCTCCTGGTGCCCGTCTTCCTGCCCTGTCGCCCGTGTCCAGCTTCTTACTTGGCCGTAGTCCTGAGGCTGCGCAGCCGCAGGCCTCCTCTTGGCTGGCTGCACACCCGCAGCACCGTCGGCGGGCTCGTCCTGGCCTTGTCCCCTGAGAGCTTACTTCCCGCTGAACGCAGCGTGTGCAGAGCCAGGAGGGCGGGGAAGGTGCCTGCGGGGAAGGCGCCTGTGTGGCCTCGTCAGGCACCAGGCACCACCTCCAGCCCAGGGCCGCTGCGCATGCTGCACCCTGGAGAGCAAGGCCACCTCAACTGTGAGCCCACAGAAGAGCTGAGGCCACGGTGCCACCTCTGCCCTTGGCTCCACACAGGCAAGTGTCCTTTCCACCCAAGGATGGGGTCACTCCTGCCCCAGGTCCCAGCTCAGGCAAGCCTGGCATCAGGCTTGGGTAGAACCGGCGTCCCCGTCCACACGCCGATGCTAGCTCTCCAGGCAAAAGCGCCCCAACACAGCCTGTTTTTCTACTTCTCGAGGCCCTGGCCTCCCCAGGCAGTCATCTGGGGGCCACAACGAGGCCTCTGCGCCTCCTCACACGTGAGCACACCAAGTCTGTGCCTGCGCCTGCACGCCCAGGGCACCAGGGACAAGGCGAGGACCCTGGTCCAGAAAGTGTGGCCAGAGTATTCTGGGGGCTGGAGCACCCCCATACGAGGGACCTCGGGGAGGGAACCCAATCGTACACACATCACTTCTATTACGCCTGATGCGCATGACCTGAAGGTGATTTTATAAAAAACTTTTAATAATTTTGTGTGAAACAAAAGTTTCAGAGGGAACTTCTCAGTGTGTCTCCAAGTTCCAGACTTGGGAACATTATAGATTCTGGATTTTCAGATTAGGGCTGCTCGATTAGTATCTTGTCCATTAAAAGCTGCTCAAAATAAATACTTTATGCAGTGTTTTAAAATACCACATGTAGATCTTTTTCAAAATAGAACACTACATGCTACGATTCTGGCTTCCTACCCAGAATCACTAGAAACAGAGGGACCAGCCACAGGAACAGTCCCAATGCCAAGGCCCAATAGCATCTGTTACTTATGGAAAAGACGGAGCCTAAATGGGCTTTACGGCAAAACAAAGAGAAATAGAGCAAACACCTCGGCTGCAGGCGGGGGCCCCGTCCCAGCTCCCCCCTCTCCTCCTGTGCGGTGCTGCTCACGGTGGGGGGGGCGGGGCTCAGCAGGACCTCTGGGCAGCGCCCTGGCTCCAGGCACCTGGCCGCAACACAGCCCAGCATAATGCCCATGTGGCCATGCACGTCCCCAGGCTGCGTGGCCTGCTGTGTGTCCCTCTCGTGACAGCCTCTGCCTCTGCTCTCATGTCCCCAAGAGCAGTCCCAGGGCAGGAAGAGACGGGGTGGCGCCTGACTGCAGGAGGGGGAGGGCAGCAAGGGAGCCAGCACCACCGCACTGGGTCCTCTGTGGATACTTCCATGTCTCCTGAGCAGTGACTGATGTCACCTTCTGCTCAAGAGGGCTGGTACCTATGCTCCAAGCACACACGGACGCAGGGTGATGCAGGTCTGGCCCACTGCCCCTCCCTGGCGACAAGCAACACCCAGCACCTTCTCAAGACTGACTGGCCACCGTGCGTCCACCTGGTGGACTGACCGTTCCAACTTCTGCCATGTTTTATTCTATTTCGTCTGTGGTTCTGGGCAGTGAAGCCAAGGGCACTATACCACTGAGTGGCACCAAGCTGCCCTTATATTGAGGCACTGAGGGCCTCCCTAAGTGGCTGAGGCTGGCCTTGAACCTGCAATCCTCCCGCCTCAGCCCCGGGAGCCACTGGGATCACAGGTGCAGCCCTGCCCAGGCCTCAGCCGGTGCTCGCCAAGCTGAGGAGCCCTCACACCGCCTGCGAGCTGGGCCTTCTGTCTCTGCTTCTTTGCTTTTTACTTTCTTACTGCTTCTCCAGAGCAAGCCTTGATCTTGATGAGACCCATGTCACCACTCTGTTGGCTCCTGGTGTCCTGAGAGGTCTGCTGGGACCAAGGCAGCAAAGATATTCTCTGATGTTTTTTTCTCAAAACGGTGTCTTGGTTTCAAGTCTGCAGTGTGTGACCAGGCTGGCGATCCACTTCAGGTGACATTTTGTACACAGTGAGAACGGTGGGTCAAGGTTCTGTCTTCTGCGTGGCTACCCAGCTGCTCAGGCACTGCTGGGGGAAGATGCCCTTGCCCACTGGACCCCCGGGCACCTCCCTGGAGATTAGCGTGCATGTGCGCCTGTGCTGCCCAGGCCTGCTCCCCACCAGCCAGACACCACGGCACTGCCACAGGACAGACTCTGAGCCCAGGGCGCCTCACTCTGCCTCCGGGGCACTGTGACTTCACTCAGGTGTGTGTTGCCTTTGGGTCTGTGACCGGCCAGGAAGTCAGGACACGAATTTAAGTCCCTTAATCTCAGTTGTTTCTTGGTAGTGGGACTGAACTCAGGGTTGCTCTACCACTAGGCCGCATCCCCAGTCCTTTTTAGCTTGAGACGGAGTCTCACCAAGTTGTTGAGGCTAGTCTGGAACTTGGACTGTCCTGCCTCAGCCTCCCGAGTTGCTGGGGTCGCCAGCGTGCGCCACCCCACACCTAGTTCTATTTTCACGGTGCACCACAAAGACGTGCGGGAGGCTGAGCCTGGACCACGTCTTCCGGCTGCGTGCTCAGGTGCACCTTGGCTCCGCGAACTCCCTCTCCACTCCCTCGGCCAGCCCCGCTGGCCTCTGCGCACCCTAGAACATGCCTCCCCTCCATGCCCCCAAAGGCGCGTGGCACCTGTGCACAGGCACCTGTGTTGACAAATGGAAGCTGCATGCTCGTGTCCTGCCCAGCGCCTCCCTCTGCGGGGGAGTGCTGCACCCACACCAGACTCCCGTCTTCACTCCCTCTAAGTACACGCGAGAACCCCCCGCGCCAGCATGCCGGGGCCGTGTGCTGGCAGCTTCTGGCTGCAGAGCTCCAGCTAGGTCTGTGCTTTTCTCGCTGATGGAGCCTTAAAAAGCAAACCACCTCCCTGCAAAGCGAGCCCGCGATGCACCCCCCAGGCGCAGGGACAACTCACAGTCAAGGACCCTGGGGCCACAGGCGAAGCCAGGCGCTTGTTCATGGACTGGAAGGTGGCGGCAGGGACACCCGCGATGGTGTTCACGATCACGTTGCCGCTCACTGTGCCTGGCAGGGAGACGCACGTGAGGCAGGCCCAGGGCGGCCCTCCCAGCTCCCCGGCCCGCTGTGCCTCACCTGCTGGTATGCTCGTGCCGGTCACGGATGTCTTAATGGTTCCTGCCTGTTTGAAACAGAAAGCACACCTGAGTGTGTGCGGCCTCTCCCTGCCATGCCCCCAGGGCTACGCGCTGCACTCGACATCACAGGGAAGCCCAGCACGTCTCAAGCGGCCGCCCCCTCACCCGTGCAGCCAGCCTGGCTCAGGCGCTGCCCTTGCTCGTTCCCGTGCCTCTCATGACCTGTGAACACCTGGGGCTCAGGTCTCGGCTCAAAGGCCACCTCAGAAAGGCTCCTCCTGAGCCACCAGTCACTGCTTGACTGCGATCGCCTCCTGCCCACATTTAAAGCGACCTGGCCAGGTGTGGTGGCACACACCTGCAATCCCAGCAGCTCAGGAGCCTGTGGCAGGAGGATCGCAAGTTCAAGGGCAGCCTCAGCAACTTAACAAGGCCCTAAACACCTTAGCAAGACTCTGTGAGTAAATAAAAAAATCAGAGCCGGGGTGGCGGCTCTGTGGTGAAGCGCCTCTGGGTTCAAACCCCAGTGCCAAAACATAGAAGTGGGTCTGTTGTCCTCCCCAGCTGTGCCAGAACAAAAAGGCTGGCAAGTGGCACACAGCCTGTCTCGCTCCCCGCGAGGATCCCTGCACCCAGCAGGTGCCTGGGGAACACATCGTCGTAACCTGCCCAGGTGCTGCAGAAATCCCCGAGGCCACAGACAGAAACAAAACCAACCAACCAACCTAATGGAGAAGAACTTTCTAAGAAAGCCATTAGACAGCATTTCTGTGCCTGGCTGAGGTCAGAGCGCACCCTGGTCCAGCCAGACCTGCCCTCTGCAGGTGACCCTGTGCACTACCTGCCTGCGACGTGCTGCAGCAGACAGCCGGGGCCCCGCCACCCAGCCTGCAGGCTCTGCCTTCCGCTCCTCACACGCCCTCCACAGGCTCCTGCAGCCGTGTGGGTGGAGATGTGAGCACACACTGGGGGGGGGGGGCGGCACATTCTGGGGACGAGTGGCCTGTGTGGCTCTCAGAGCACAGATGGTCCGGCCCTGCAGTCCTGGGGACGAGCTATTGTGGTCCTGCTGGAGAAGCCAGGTCCCTCCCGGCCCCTGCCTCCTGCCTGAAAAAGCTCTGCCTGGCCTGCCCACCTGGGCAGCTTACTGAGCCCTGGGCCTTCTGGGCTCCTCACAGGGCACGGCCACTCACCAACACGGCTGCGCTGCCCACGGTGGTGATGGCAGGCTGCCCCTTCGCCGGCGCCTGCACAGGTGGCGGCTGGGCCTGGGGCTGGGCCTGGGGCTGGACGGTGGGAGGCCCTGCGGGCGGCTGGCTGCCCGCTGCCTGGGGCTGGGGCGGAGGTGGCGGGGGCTGCTGCGGAGGTGGCGGGGGCTGCTGCGGGGGTGGCGGCTGTGCCACAGTTGGCTGCTGCGTCTTCTGCTGGTCAGCCAAAGCCTGGAAGGGTCAGATGGGCAGGGGAGCCACTGGAGGGGCAGCACAGGCCCTCCACCTGCGGCCGCCAGCCCTGTCTCAGTCCCAGGCCAGCACGAGGAGCAGCACCTCACCTTCTTCTCCTTTGCAATCCGCTCTGCGCGGAGAGACGCGACCTGGATGGGGGGCAGGGGCTTGTCATAGTTGATGCCACTGAAAAACAATAGCAAATGCTTGAGCACAGGGCCCGTCCAGCTGCAGCCTCCTGTGGTCAACGAAGTCTAAAAATGTTAGGTGGAGAATCCCAGAAGCATATCACTTGCAAGTTCTAAATGTCACTCTTCAGAGCAGTGTGACGAGACGCACTGTCCCTCGCCTCCCGCCCCGCCCCCGCCCGGCAGATCTACGCTGGGTGCCGCACTCCTGCTGATGGATCCTTACCAACCATCCCAGGCAGCAGACTCACTGTCACCCTGTCGCAGAGCAGCAGCGTTCTGTCCCACCCACCTGCACCCTGCTCTATGAGGGCAGGCGATGCCCCTGGGACGGGCAGAGGGGCCCCTGCTCCCAAGTGCGAGGAAGCCCCTTCGCCTCCCTGAGAACAAGCCTCCGTGTGCCCAGTGCCGTCCGCAGTGCCCGGCATTGCCGGGTGGGCACTGACCCCCACGGGCTCTGCAGATACGCTCTGGACCAGCCAGAGTCCAGCCCCTGGCCCCTGGCCAAGCCTCAATGGCCCCAGAGACTCGCCCCTCAACAGACACCAGTGTGTGCCGCCCTTCAGCCCATGGACACAGCCACTTGAGCACCTACATCCCCTGTATGAGGCCCCTCAACCCTCCTGCAGCCCCTGCCCTGCAGAAGGTCTGGTGGTGGGACCGTCCTGCCCTCAGCCCCTCCCCACACCCGGCCCACACCACTCCGTGGGGAAGTGCTTCTGAACAATCCCCGGGGACCTGAGGCTCTCTGCCCTCAACTAGGATGCTTGTATCTGCAGGGCTTGTGCTCAGCACACCAGGAACACCTCAGCATGTCTGGAGATGATCCGACCACGGCAAGACTAAGATTTCTAGCAGGGCAGTCCATCCCTAGAGGCCGGCACCAAGGCGCCTGGTGGGAGGGAGCTGTCCCAGGACGCGAGCTGTGCCAGAGCTGAGGCCCTTTGACAGGAATACTCCCTGCAGCAGTGCGCGACAGACACAGCGAGTCCAGGAGGCCACAGAACCAGGCACCGTGCCCTGGCCTGCATGGGCAGAGCAGGCCTCCCTGACACCGCTGCCCAGCGCCCAGCCCTTGCTCGCCTGCTCACAGCCTCGTCACCCGTCTGTTGGGTTCATAGGCACAGCCGGCAGGACAGTGCTGACAAGGCCGATGCAGGGCGCAGGCCTCGCGGCCACCATGTCCACCCACACCTGGGCCTGCAGACGCCCCGCCGAGGTGAGTGGGCACCACAGCCCCCCATTCAAAGGACATAACTGTCCACATGCCCCGCTTGGCAGGAGCACCCAGCACACCTGACCAATAGCAGGAGTTCACGGGGTCCCGGGCTCGGCCACCGTGCCACACCCCCGGCCCTGGAACACGCCAGCCACACAGCTCACTGGACTTAAGTGAATGCTGAACCAAGACCTGGTTTCATATAGCAAGAAATGTGCTGCAAACAGAAATACCTTTCTGCCAGCACGGAGGCGTGCTTGGGGTTTTTCTGAAAGGGATTCATGCCAAGCCTGCGGTTCAGAAAATGAGACACAATTACTACACAGAAAAACAGAATCAAGAGCACAGGGCGGCTGGGCGGCAGTTTGCCGGCTGGGGGACACACAGAGGCTTTATTGGTGGGCTCCTCTTGCCAGCTGTGGTCTTCATCAGGTCGAAGTGGCTGGTGAACAGCTGCGTGTGCGTGGCGTTCTCGTCCTGGGCGTAGATCTGGCTCGTGCGCAGGGGACGGTTGTTCTTACTCTGGAATAAAACGGAAGACAGCACATCTGGGCTGGCCCGCTGGCCACGGCGCACCTGGAAGCCCACCCGGAAGCCCACAGAGGAGCCCCGCACCTTGAGCCCGACCTCCTTGCCCTGCCCTTGCTCTGAGCGGCACTGTGGGGCGGCTGTCACCTGCGGTGCCTGTGCAGCCTCGACAGGAGTCACCGCCGCCCACAGCGGCCTCTCCCCTGTGCAGAGAGAAGAGACTGCAGGTGCTGGGGCCCCGGCGGGCGAGGGCAGAGCAGGATAGACGCCTTTCTCGGGAGGACCACCCACCACACGCAAGGGGCAGTGCTGACCACCACATGCCTTTGTCCTCCTGTGGCAGGTGGCAAGGGCGGCAACACCCCCAGTGCTTTCTCAGAGGCTCGGCACCACGTGGGCCGGGTCACCCGCCCTCTCGAGCCCCACAGGTGAGCAGTCACTCGGCTGTCGCGCACTTGCTCCAGAGACATGGACAGCACCCATGCGAGGGTCGCTGTCTGCCCAGGACCACAGAGGTGCCCAAGAAGCCCAAGAGCAGAGCACTTCCTGGCAGGGGCCCTCCTGCTCGACATCTCGGCTGGACTGCGCCCACGACCACAGGCCAGCGTGCTGAGGCAGAGACGAGTCCTGGCGTGGGCACGGCACACGGCACGCACGCACGTGTGTGTGCAGCCACTGCCAGAGAACGTGAGGGTGCCCTATCCGCCTGCTGACCGCCCCGCACGGGAGCCCTCCCCACAGAACCTGGTCGGCCAGGTTGCTCCATACCCAGGGCGAGGTGAGTGGGGCAGAGGCAGGGCTGTCCAGCCGGCCCTGACGACAGCTTGAGGTGTCGCACCCCTGCACGGGCTGGGCGAGCACGGCGACCCCCTCCCGGCAGAAGCCAGCCCTGCAGCACAGGGTCAGGGAGCAATCTGCTGGCTGCTTTAGGCAGGTGCCCCTGGGTCTGCCCTGCCCCTCACAGAGGCAGCACCACCGCCCACACTACGCGCCTGGCTCGGAGGCCCTGCCTCACAACCCGGGGGCACGAGGAGGAGACGTCTGGCTCCGCCTCGTTGTGACAGTGGCCGTCAGCACGCGTGCTTCCAAAACACACCACCTGCAGCAGGAGCCCAGGGCGTGTCGTGGCGGGAGCACACGGAGGGCAGCACGGGGCAGCAGGAGGGAGGCCTCGCCCACTCTAACTAGCGCGCGTCCTCCGGGGGACGCGGAGCGTCTCCAGCACAGACTGCCAAGTAAGCCCAGGGCGTCCTTGTCCTGAGCACAGCGCTGGCTCCCCTACAGAGGTCCTAGTTCTCACAAAACGTGACCACACGGCACCCCGAAGGCCTGCACCGGGCGCCTGCCCCTGCCCCTCCATGCCGCCCACGGCAGCCATGGCTGCTGTCTGACAGGACCCCCCTGCAGATGGCGGCCTGATCAGCACACCTTGCCCTCCTCTCTGGGGATGATGACGTTCTCATAGCGGCTACGGCACTGCTTGGAGGAGCGGTAGATGCGGCTGCAGGAGTTGACGACATCGCTGACCAGGTCCCAGTTGGGCGTGTGGGCAGGCGACACGATCGTGAGGTTCAGGGGCAGCTCCAGCAACTGCTTCACGGCCTGCGGGGTAGGCGGGTGAGTGGTGTGGCCAGTGGGCCTGTGCCAAGACTCGCCAGGCCCGCAGGCCTGGGCCGCGCCCGCACACACACCTGCAGCAGGGCCCAGTCCTCGCCAATGAGCCACTCGGGGCTGTCCTGGGCGGGCTCGCCCGAGGACTTGGCGCAGGTGGGCAGGGGCCTGGCGAAGGGCGTCTGCTGCCTGAGCAGCAGGTTCTTCTTCTGCTCCTTGCCCTCGCGCCGCGTCTTGAGCACGCCTGGAGCCGCCCGGTCAAACAGCGAGCGAGGCGGGACGACCACCTCCCCGTGGCGCTGCTTCTTCTTCCTGCCTGCGGCTGAGCAGAGGTGGACGTCAGCGAGGGGCGCCAGAGGACGAGGGCGCAGCAGGAGGGGCAGGGCGGGAGGGCCTGCTACAGGGCAGACCACCTCGCTGCATGGGGACTCATGGAAGTGGGATGAGAGGTAACAGGCGGGCTGTGGTGGCCCCCTGGGGGGTAGGACAGCGGCGGCAGCGGGCACCCACCCGAGGGGTCGGTCCTGTGCCGCTTGCGCTCCTTCCTCACGTACACCGGGGGCAGGCGGGCCTCCGGGATGGGCGTGGCCTCGTACACGAGGCACAGCACTGAGTCGATGTACACGTCGTTGTCGTCCTGGGGCGGGGTGGGCGGGGTCCAGAGCTGCGCAGAGAGGCTCCCCTGAGACTGCAGCCACCCAGGGCTGGCTGAGGGCTGGCCGCCGGGCATGGGCAGAGCGTGGTTACTTACGGGCATGACCTCTGTCTGTCCGTCAGCGTCTTCGTAGACGTATTCCTATGCAAAGTGGACAAGTGTCAAGACCCAGCCAAGTCCTGGCCTCGTGCTGAGCAACCCGCCCGCCACGCCCACAAGTCTCTGGGGCAAGTCTGGCAGCGCGACCCCAGACTTCAAAGCGTCTCACCCACGGCTGGCCATTCGCTGTAGGGCAAGCCAGCACCTAACTGCGCGTCCCCCCCAAGCGGCACTCCCGTGGAGGCGGGCCGCACCATGCTGTAGGCGTCCTCCCGCGTGTAGGTGAGCAGCTCGGCCTCCTCCTGCTCGCGCTGCAGCTGGGCCTCCCGCTCCCGCAGGGTTCTGGCGTTGTGGGTCTCCCAGTCCCTCACTGACGTCATGACTGCGTCCTGGAGGGAGGATGGTGGGAGAGGCGTGGAGACCACAGCTGGCAATGCTGCCTCCAGCCGGCCGGCCGTTCAGGGCCTGGCTGTCCCCGCCACAAGGGTGCGTGGCCCACTGCCCCCGGGGAGCCCTCTGGGACGTGCAAAAGTTGCTTCAAGTCAGACAGGACTGTGGAGGGAGAGGCAAGGGGCCGGAGCACCTGAGCCGGCCTCTGAGGGCTGGACTTCAAGGAGACACCGCACGGCTGGGTTGGTGCTTTGTCCTTCTAATTTAATGAAATCACATTCACTTCAAATCAAAGTCGACACTCAAAAACTGAGACTCCTCACACGGGAAACTGACCACAAATGGACTCGTACCTCACTACTTCTCTCTCTCCCTTGGTCAACAGTCGAATGGAATAACTCCAGGTAATTCAGAGCATACTTTTCAATTGGCGTGAGCTATTTCAGAAAAATACATTTTTGGAATAGGATTAGTAGTAGCGAGTTGATAAAAGTCAATAGAGTTCTTTATAAAATCTGCTCACCATCATGTCACTCAACAAAGTGCTCTAAGTCAAAGTGAAGAAAAGTTTTTTACCCAAGTATCAAAATCCTAAGACATCCAGCTCTAAGGGGCGACCTCCCCACACCTGCTCCATGAAGTCTGCCAGCTCCTCCAGCTGCGAAGGCTCCTCGCACCTGGAGCCGTCCGCGTCGCAGGACAGGCCAGCGCTCACCCCAGGCACTGCCTCCTCCGCGGCCTTCTGTGCGTCCTCCTCCAGATCCTCGATGCTCCTGAGGGCCTGAGGAGAGGGTCCGCCTCAGCCCACTGAGCTGCGCTTTCCCCGAGAGCCCTGGCGGGTGGGACCAGGCTCCCAGGACGTAGACAGTGGACGCAAGGAACCCTGCAGGGGCAGGCCCTGGAGTGACAGGACCAAACGCTGTGGCCGCGTGCACAGATGTGTCACGGCGAACTCCCGCCAGGTGTGTCACTGCGCCACTCAGACCGGCTCAGGGCCCTCCAAACCGGGGGAGCTGAGCGCCGCACAGCCCAGGGCCAGGGCTCCACCTCCAGAGGGAGCGGGTGTGGCCTCAACACCCAGCCCTGGGACCAGGACCACCATGCTGGTCCCACCAACACCACCTGGGACCAGTAGCCCCCACAGCGGCAGCCCAGCCCACGCCAGCTCCACCTGCCAATCATACAGCCATCGCTGTCCACTCCAGAACAGCCAGGCACACCCCGCTCCTGAGCTGGGAGCAGCTGGTGGCCAGGAGACTGGCGCTGGAGTTGCAGCCTGCGTCCAGGGCACGCGGGCAAGACCTGCCAGGGCTCACGTTTCATGGCACCTCACACAAGTTATTCCCAAGGAGACAACAGAGAGACCATGGCGACTCAGACAGTCTCTCTGTGCAGCACAAAGGTTCAGACCATGAAGCCCCAGCCCCAGGGTCACGCTAAGCCGCTGAAGCTGGCCTGGAACTCGCATCCTCCTGCCTCAGCTTCTCCAGTGACCAGGGTCACAGTGTGGCTGCTGCACTGGCTCAGAGAATCTCAAGCAGAACACAAAGAGCAGTGACCACAAAGAGAAGACGTGAGCCTCCCATGACTGGGCACTCCTGCTCACCAGGGGACAGCACGGAGGCCACAGCAATGAGGAAGTGGCCGGACCACCTTGAACATATAGTCTTCACTGCCAATCAAATAGCGTTCAAGCCTTAAACTGTTTTAAAAGTAAAAAAACAAAGACAGCACTGAGAAAAGAAAACTACAGAGTGGACGCCGCACAGGTGTCCAGCCATGGCCTCAAGTTCACACCACACAGAGAACTCCAGCAGCCGTTCAGACAGATGGACGACCCAGTCGGGCACGGGGTTCATGCCTGTGATCCCAGCGGCTTGAGGAGGACTTGCAGGGGACTGCGAGTCTGCAGCCACACTGGGCAACTTAGACTCTGTCTCAAAATAAAAATAAAAAGAGTAGGGGGTGTAGCTCACTGGTGGAGCCTCTCTGGGTTCCAGTAAAAAGGAAAAAGTAGGGGAAAAAAGACAATCCAATTTAAAACAAATAGGGAAACTTGACCAAGCACTTTATTTTGAAATCATCCGGGGGCTTCGGTGTGGGCCAGTGGAAGGGCACTTGCCTGGCGTACGCAACCCCTGGGTTGGACGCTAGCAGCATGTGGGCTGGGGAAACGTCCAAAGTGCCACGAGCGCAAGGGGGTGTTCCAATGTATCCCTCAGCAGCAAGACGCAGACGAGAGCCGCTGCCAAAGACTGTCACACGTCCCCAGGCCAGCTCCCATCTGAGCCAGGACTGAACACTCAGACGTCTGAGACGGAGTGCGCCAGCCACCAGGCCCGCAGGACGCCCACCGCCTGGGGGAGGCCTGGCCTGCCCTCACCTCTATGAATGGCCTTGCGATCTTGGGAGCGATCGTTTCGCTGACGGAAGGTTCCTGGGAGAGCACCACAAACTCCTCGGCTTTTACTGGGAAGCCAGTGTCGTCCAGGGGAGAATGCACTTCAAACAGCTCCTGGATGGTCCGCTGAACACAAAGGAGAGGTCACTCTGCAGAAATGTGGGTCCCGCACCAAGGAAACCCTCAGATGGCCGTCCCTCCTCCCTGCATCTGCACACGAGGCACACCTGAGTCAGGAAGGCCATGGAGTAGTCGTTTCCCTGCGCAGCCACTTCTCGAATCAAATCCTTCGTTCCATTTTTCAACAGTTTCTCTTCAATGGAGTTGCCACTCACCAGCCTATGCAAGGAGGATATACACAAGGTCGCCTGGGACCCGGGACACTTGGCCAGGCAAGGCAGGTGCAGAGGGGGCTGGAGCCAACCACCACTCGACTGCCCCAACTTTGGCTCCCGTGCTGGGGGTCCCAGCATGCCAGTCTCGACCCAGCGTCGTTCTGCTGGGCCTGCTGAGGCGCTCATGGGACACATCTCTTCACCCACAAGACTGCAAGCGGCCAGGTGTGACAGGCAATGGCCCGAGGGTCCTCGAAAGTGGTCCAGGCACACTCACCAGCCTGTCACCTTCCCACCATGCCCATCTGCTTTAAACTTCTAAATGCTAAACCCAAGGAGGCTCAAATTAAATAATTAAAGATTTTCAAAAGGGAGCAAGTGAAGTTTTCCCAGAAATTCCCAAATAAGGAATCTAAATGGAAACCATCAAGGAGAAGTGACAGAGAGTGATCGAGTCAGAAGTTCCTGGAGGAACCGAATGCCCAGGACCACGGAAAGAAGAAGGGCCAAGGGCAGCAGCCCTGGCAAGCACCAGCAGCGTGCTCTCACGCAGACATCTACTCACCAGCCCTGCAAAGCGCCGAGATCAGTGTGATGTTGCCCTCCACCCAGCCTGTAGGCACCGAGCGAGACAAGGCCCGCGGGCAGCGGGCGGCACACCACACCCGGCTAAGCAGGCAGCGGCTAGCCCTGCCCGGGAGTCGTCCTCCAGGCTCAGGGCCTGGCAGGTCCCTGTGCTCTGACTGCAGCGCGTGGGTGCCATCGCCTCATCATGTCCTGGTCCACACTGGAGAGCATGCCCCCGCAGCCCCACTGAGCTGCTGTTCCCCCTGACTGCTCAACGCAGAGTGTGACTGTCCCTGACAGTGGCACCCACGGCTCCTGCTATGCACATAGGCACAGCTGCAGCAAGCAGCCTCCCTTACGGGGGAGGTTCCTCGGCAAGGACACAGGGGCCCAGGGGACATCACCTGGTTTCCACAGGCCTTTGTGCACTGCTTCAGGAGGGGCTGGGAGGCCCCAGGCCTAGGAATGGCGATGTCTCCCTCACTGCACCTGCAGGAGCTCAGCTTCCCTGGCCACTTGCCTGCCAGCCTGTGCACATGAGGAGATCTCCTCTTCCTACCTGCCAGGCAGCTGGCTGTTCCAAGCTGCTCTGCTACTTGAACTGACTCTCCACACACCTGGGTTTCCTCCCTCCCCCTTAAAAGTAAGAGCTCCCCGTCTCTTCCCTCTCGACCTGCATGAGACCTGCACACAGCACTCCTGCTCTACCGCTCACCTACGTGCTCCTGCTCACGGCATCTTCTTGCTACGTTAACTTTCTATGTTTTTTCTCAGACACTCCTTTTCACCCTGCCCAGGTTTTGCTGCTGAGGCTGCAGAACAGCCTCCTGAACACTGCTCACCCTCATGGTCTGCACGGGGCCAGGTTCTGAGGTGGGCAACCGTGGCCAACACACCCTGGCCTTCGGGGCAGCTCAGCATGCACGGACACCCCGTGTGTGGGCGTCACACCGTTGTCCTTCAGGGATTCAGAAATACGCGCAGGCCTTCTATGTGTTTTCTCTCATCAGCTGTTTGGCCAGCTACACTTTCTACACTTGAAATTATCGACAAACCTAAATCCTTCCAATGGAAAATTCATGGTTCACAGCAGGTGACACAACCCAAACTGTGAGCACCCACTTGAGCTGCGGGTGTGCAGGGAGGCAGGGAAGGCTCTGAGGGCTGCGGGCTGCACGCGCAGCAACGCAAGCATGGAGAGCAGAAGCCGCCTGGGAAGCGGCCACCAGTGGCTGCTGGACCCCTGCAGCATGGCACCCCCACGCCCTCGGCACGGGCCCCTCACAGCCACCGGGGCCCCACCTGTATATGTGGATGTCCTTGCACCTCCCGATCCGGTCGCACCACTCCTGGGCCTTGGCGTCCATCACTGGGTTCAGGTCGTTGTCGTAGAAGACCACGGTGTCCGCCTCCACAAGGCTTATGCCCGTGGCACGGCTATGGGTGGACAGCAAGGCACAGAAAACCCGCCTGTCCCTGTTGAAGCTCCGCATCAGCTCCTGTGACGAGACAGAACACCCAGCTAGCAAGCCCAGAAACTGCGGAAGGGCCCCCACACTCCCGACAGTCACCAACACCGCAGTGACATTTGCATCAGCATCCACACGCCTCGCCTGTGATCCCTGCTGCTCGGGAGGCAGAGGCAGGAGGACCACAAGTCCAAGACTGACCTGGGCAACTTGGCAAGACCCTGTATCAAGATACAATAAAGCAGAGGCTGGGGTGCAGCAGCTCAGTAGTAGAGCGCTTGCCTAGAGGGGCAAAGCTCTGAGTCTTGAAATCACAGAACTGTGTGGCTGGGCGCCCATGGGACTCGACACCACCAGTATCGCCTGTCACACTGCACTCTTCCGAGGCCGGAAGAGTGATCAGAAGCACCTCTGAACTCGAGGAGCACGAGACACGAGGCCACAGAGCGGCCCCCGGCGCTTCCTGTCAGCTCAGTGCGTGGGCCCCACAGGAGAGCAGAGTCTTGTGGGGAGGGCATGCGCTTTCTCTTATATCCTCAGGCAATGCCAGGGCACTTCACAGGCAAAAAGCCCCTGGAGTAAGGCTGAGGACGGAGGGACAGCAGGTGCACGCAGAGGCCCTCCTGCCTACCAGGACCACGCACTGCCATGGCAACATGAGAGCCTCTGTCGACTACGTCCAGGCCACAGCAAAACCCAGAGGTAACCGATCCTCCTTCCAAAATCACATAAACTGGGTGCAGAGGCGCACACCGGTAATCTCAGCAACTTGGGAGGCTGAGGCAGGAGGATCGCGAGTTCAAAGCCAGCCTCAGCATATTAGTGAGGTACTTAGCAACTCAGCAAGGCCCTGTCTCAGTGAGTAAGCACATAAAATTGGCAAAAACTAATTTTTTTAAAAATTGGCAAAACTACTGCCAAGAACACCGGCTATTTTCCCCGTGCATGCGCACCACGAGGAAACCCTGCACCTGCCAGGAGACATGGGCGGGCAGCACCCGCCCCGGCTGGCCGTGCTCTCTGCAGGCGTGTGCATCCCCAGGGGCACACTGCCACTGGGCCAGGCCCCTGTCCACCTCGAGGTGACCCAGGCACCACACTGCCCTCTGGAAGGCATGTCAGTGCCAGCGCACAGCGGAGCCTGCAGAGGGCCACACCTCATGGGGTCAGAACACTCTTCAGCAAATCTGATGTGCTAAAATAGGCCCAGTGCACTTCTTCAATCCTGTCACCCAGAGTCACCTCCCAAAGTACAATGTCGTCCTACAGCGACTATGGTCACCACCTTGTCCCTGAGAACCCACCTGTTGGCCAACCGGCCCATGTAGCAGATATCAAGGAGGGAGCCGGGCTTAGCAGAGCTCACACCCGAGCGGGCGAGTCCACACAGTGCGCAGAAGGGAGGTCAGGACGGGGTGGGGGTGGGGGGACCACAGCCACCAGGTCACAGAAGATGACAAGGTGACTCATCCTTACCTGCCGCTGTTCACTGTTGGCATTTTCGTCAATTCGTATGTAGGTGAGATAATGGAAGTTCAAGAACATCTCCAAGATGTCCAACATGAGAACCATCTGTGACAGAATCAGCACCCGACGCCCTTCAGACTTGAGCTTCTGAAGTAAGACGGCTAGAGCTTCCAGCTTCCCTAGGAACAAACACCCAGAGCACCCCACAGTCAGGCAGGCACATTCCACACAGCCAACCACGGGGGCAGGACGCATGTCTACCTGAGTCGAACTGCACCAGCCTCAGCTCGGGGAACTGCAGTGAGCGCAGGGCGGTCAGCTGCCTCAGCTGCTGGACGTAGGGGGCAGTGTACTCTCTCAGGCACTGTCTCAAGGCCTGCAGCCTGCGACGGTATAGGGCGGGTGGCCTGGCCACCCACAGGGAAGGAGGTGCGGCCACCACCGGAGGAATCACACAGGCCACCCTGTGGACCAGAAAGCACAGAGCACATGCGGTCACTGCGTGGCACCCAAGGCCTCCTGGCAGGCAGAGAGGTGCAGACGGATGAGAGCAGAGCTATCTGGCAACAAATGCAAGAGAGGTAAGGACACCTGTGTCGGGCATCAGGAGCACCACCCAGTGTGGCACGGGTAGGCCTGATGGTACAGGTGAGGACAGCCACTCAGGGGCCACTTCAGACAGCCCAGGCCACAGAGCTGGCTCACAGGTGGCCCAGTCTGTGTGACGCTCCTGTCCAGCTGGGAATCTGGGGGCGGGGGCACACTGTATCTTAGATCTGACCCCTAGGGCTGCTGCAGGCACCACACAGAGTGGGTGGAGGGACCCTGCCGACAGGACCGTGCCATCGCCAGCCAAACCCCTCCAGGTCACCTGCACCAGAAAAGCCTTTCCTGTGGACACAGCTGAAGCTGGGCTTGCAGTGACTTGCTCCCAGCTGGGTTCACAGGGCAAGGCTGCCTGCAATCTGCAAGGGCAGTAGCATTTGAAGGGAAGGAGAGTCCACCAGAACAGGCCACAGGCCAGGCACACAGAGGCCGGGGGCACCGGCACTGGCGCTGAGCCCAGGGAAGTGCTCCCAGCTTCCTTGCTCCCTGCTGATTCTGTGCCTGATCTGAGCCCCAAAACAAGCAGACCCTGAAAGATGAGCTCAGAGTCTGGGCAGTAGAACCTCCCTTTGGACGAGGAATAACAGGAAAAACGCAGTCCTCCAAAGAAGGGGAATCAGTCCCGATGCTGAGCCCAGACATCAGGGCCACACACAGGGCTGCATGCGAGGCCAGCGCGCTGGGCAGAAGGAGCCCAGACCCCCAGGCACAGGCCCGCAGGCTGCAGCACTCCAGCCCACGCAGCGTGTGCTCGGCAGCGCCTGCTCGGAGTCCAACCCTTGCACCACTCATCATGCACATGGTGATTTTCAAGCGGTTTTTCCTGCAAGGGCAGGAAGAGGCCAAGCAGCAGCACAGGACGGGTGTGCCGAGACCCTGCCGCAGCACCGCCCACGCCACAGGGCTGCCCAGCATCAGACAGGCCTCTGGCCCTGGAGCTACAGACTCCTAAAATGGCTTCAAACACTCCAAAGGGGAAACTCGGGGGGAGGAGTAGAGAATAAGAAAACCCAACGAAGGGGAACTCCCAGGTGCAGCACTGCGAGGGAGCAGGCGCAGAGGCCTCCCCCACCTGCTCCCCAGCTTACCTGTCCAGAACATCCTGCAGGGACTCCTGGCGTCGATTCAGGCTCAGAATGAGATCATCTGCACTTCCCGAGGGGGTCAAGGGAAAGCTCACTGGCCCCACCCACTTTCCCAGGCTGCGGTCAACAGACGTGGGCCAGAGCGTCCGTCCCCAGCCTGGCAAGGAGCAGATGCGTATCAAGTCCCTCCCATACACTGGAGCCTGGGAGCAGCGCCGCTCGTTGACAAAGTGGACCTGATCCAGCCGCTCCTTCAGAAGCCTGGTCTTCTCCTCCTTTACCAAAAACACGACGCAACACGGTCACTGGACAAAAGCAAGGCCAGGCACTTCCCCATCACCGGGCACCCAGCATCAGCTTCAGCATGCGAGTCCTTAGGAGCAGGTTCCTCCCCAGGACATGGGCGAGCACACTGATGCCCAGGAAGAGGCATCTCTGTGACCACAGAGCCCAAGTTCATTTCTCTCACTAGTTATGTGTGTCCTAAAATCAAAATTCTGGGGATGACCTTGAGCCCTTGAGATGGCAGTTCTCTTGAGACTGAGTGTCCTCTAAGGAGGCCGAACTCTGGTCAAGTCTGCTCATGGGTCAGCATTTCCCAGGACCAGCCTCCTGGGATGGGGATGGTTTGGAACACAGCACGTGCCCGTCAGCAAGCTGCTGTCCTGGCCCCAAGGCCGCAACTCCCAAGCACTGGCAGTGCTCTGCTGGGCCTGCCCCACTGCGCTGGACCCAGGCCCCTGGCTGCCGCCCTCACTCTCCAGTCACTGGGCTCTGCATAAGCTGCGACTATGTTCCTAGGGACGCACAGCAGAAAGCCACCAAGGCAGCCCTGGGGCACTCTGGGCTGTAACTGCTGCTGGGCTGACACTCTGACCGCCGGCCATCGTGATGAGCACTGGAAGCGGCTGTGTGCCATGGGGCTCCACCCGCCTGGCTTGCTACCTCAAGGACTGACTGTGCCTCTTGCCCTGTGTCACTGGGCCGTTCAGCCACAGCAGGGGAAAACAGCAGTGAGCCCTGTGGCGCAGGCCTTCCCCTGACCACCTGGTTATGTTTAGAACTGTGGAGGAACAGGCTTGGGAAGAAGTGTGTCCAAGAAACGGGGACCGAGTTCTGTGCTCTGGTGGGTGGGGGGTTGACTCCCAGCTCACAAGACGCACACGTAACCAGTGTGACTAAACTTGACTGTGACCTTGTGCCTTTTAGTGTGTCCATCTCTTACAGAAGGTCAGCTTCATTATCATCAACTCCTGCGTGTACCTGTCTTGGGAATACTAGACAAAAGAAAAGACTACTGATTCATGAGAAGATGTTGCAGGAAATTAGATCAGGTGTGATATTTGGAGATGCCCCTCTTTGTTCAGTCAACACCAGCCACCATGGCCACTGGGTCCAGGCTGAAACAGACCACGGCGTCTGTGCCCAGGACAGCTGGGAGGCCAGAGGACTTGCTGGCGAGCACGTCTCCCTCACAGACCACAGCCAGCCTTGGTCCTGAGCTTCGCCTGTCCTGAGGCATCTGCCCACAGGCACACCACAGGGACGACAAGTCACTTCCCACCGTGGGAACTGCTAACACAGAGGCCACTTGATGAAACAAAGTGTCTCAAAAACATGGAATTGAGGCTCTGCAGCTCACAGAGAAGTGCATTTCTGAGCTCAGGACCGTGTGGGGGCGCACAGGGGTCTGCACTGCAGGTTCTGAGGGCCGCCTGGGCACCGGGCTCAACCTCACGACGCACCCACTAGCCTAGGCCTTACCTGGGTGGGCCCTGCGGCAGGAGAGGCTGGCTTGGAGGCCAGCCCGGGTTCTCCCACAGCCATGGCGGTCACTGCCACTCGCCCAGGAACTCCAACTACAAGTGCAAAAGAGAGCGTAAGGGGCAGCGGGCGTGGTGCAGCCCACGGCACAGCCTCCACCAGGCCCAAGGTGCTGGCAGGGGCAGCTGCTGGCTCCCCAGTTCCCAAGAGGCAGGGGAGCTGGTTCTGCAGTGCTGGGATGTGGCACATGGCAGTATCGCCAGAGGGGGCCGGGGACTCCAGGGGCACCCACAGGGCCACCCCGCACAGCCCGCCTTGCAGCTTCATGGCCCATGCCACAGGAGCATCAGGGCAGGCGGAGGCCCCGCCCAGCACCACCAGGGTAACAGTTGGCACACATGGCCAGGGCTCTGGGTCAGGAGGGAGGCGCACTAGCCACACAGAACTCCTGCTGCTTCCACACATCAAACCACCCACTTCTCCCGGGGAGGGCACATGGGGGACGGGGGGCTGGGACCTCAGGAGATCAGCAGGGGCAGGACGGGAGCCGGGAAGCCAGTGGCTAGGTCCCCAGGGAACGCAGCATGCTCCCTTAGTGCCCTCTGTGACACGTTAGCAAGTAAAGACTCTCAGGGTACCAGAGCCTCCTGCTAGGACAAGATCAAAACAGACCCCAGGGCAGGGGCTGGTCCCATTTAACCAACACCAAGAACAAACGAGGACAAGCCAAGCACACGCCGTCACTCGGCAGGGGCAGCCGCAGCAGGCTTGACTAGCACAGGCTCCGCGTGGCCAGAGATGCAGACGCCTCCCGGCCACTCACCAGTCAGGAGGTGGGTGCAGGCTGTGCCTCCCCTGCTCAGAACACCCTACCTTGTGGGGTCAAGGGAGTGGGGCTGGGGCCGCCGGCCGGGGGCTTGCTTCCCAGGGCGCCATGCACAGGGCCCGCCTGAGACATGGTCTGCATCACCACAGGGCCAGGGGCTCGCAGGTAGGGCTGCCCGGGGGCGGACACGATCTGGAGGACGCTGCCTGCAATCACAACCGCCAGGTTGTCAGTCACAGTACACGAGCGTCACAGCCACACTAGTTACTTCCAAACCACAGAGAGAAGCCTGAGTCCACCACTGAAGACTCAAAGGCAAATATCCAAAGCCAGGAGGAAGTGACTCGACCCCGTGCAGGGGCCTCCCGAAGCCGAGCAGCAGCCCCACCACACGGCACCCGCCGCAGCACAGCCCAGGCCCCACACCTTCCAACCGCGCCAAGGAGGGCGAAGACCGCAGAGCAGCTGGGGTGGCCCAGGCCCTGCTGGGCTGCACAGGAGCCACTACTGACTCTGCACCTACCCCGGCCTCCCACGCCTGCCCCCGGAACACTCCCCAGTGTGCACCAACGAATCCACAGGTGCTTGTGGGGAGCCCTGCTGCTGAGGCCCGAACACTGGGCAGGAGGGGACTCGCCCACATGGAGCGGCTTCTCCCCCAGAAGCCCTGCCCTGCCAAGCAGCCCTCATGGGAAAGCTGCAAGGGAGGACGCTGCCCTAGGCTGTGGGGCCACCACTCCTGACTCCTCACTAGCTCTGACAGGCAGCTGGCATCACCTCAGGGTGGAGCCACAGCCACTAATCGCTGCCGCCATCACTGGAGATGACTCATCCCCGCCTTTAAAAGCGGCAATTAGGCACACTACACTCAGCCAAAGGCCTGGGAGTTCAAAAGAAAACATCCAGCAGGGGTGGCGGTGTGCACTGTGATCTCAGCTGCTCGGGAGGGTGAGGCAGGAGGATCACCCGAGCCCAGAAGTTTGGAACCTGCCTGGACAACACAGTGAGACCCCATTTCAAAACAAAAACAAAGCAAAACAAAGACCATCTGTAAGCCGGGCGCGGTGGCTCAAGCCTGTAATCCCAGCACTCAGGGAGGCTGAGACAGGAGAATCGCGAGTTCAAAGCCAGCCTCAGCAATGGCGAGGCGCTAAGCAACTCAGTGAGACCCTGTCTCTACATAAAATACAAAATAGGGCTGGGGATGTGGCTCAGTGGTCGAGTGCCCCTGAGTTCAATCCCCGGTA